>JAFIRS010000209.1:0-290000 GCA_018342105.1 Gonioctena quinquepunctata | reverse complement strand
ATTGAACAGCATCTTCAGCGTTTCTGTTCGTGTGAAAATTGCACAATTCGTGATTAGTTGTTTGAAGAGCAATCTCAAGCGTTATTGAATGCTGGGATAGCGTGCTCTCCGACATTTATTGGCGACGAGATGAAAATAAGAACGTGACGATATCGAATAGTAAAGGGTGATGTGGTTAATTGCTGTATTGACAACGGATTTCATTTTCTAGAAGTCACAAATGCTTCAGGAAAAATTTATATTGAAAATAGGGGGAAAATGGGGAGAGTACTTGTGCTAAATCATATTTTATTGGTATTGTTTCGTTTAACAATGAACATAATATAGAGGGGGAAGCTAACTTCTTGCATATACAAGGTTTTCCTAATAACATGCTAACATTAGAGGAGATTATTCTTGGGCCCATTATGAAATAAAAACTTGATATAAACATATGTCCTCAAGGTCTTAACTTTTGAAATACAGGGTACTAAAATTTTGAAAAAAACATATTTTTTTGTGATAACTTTGGTATGATCCTAGATATTTTTGTGAAACGTAGTTATGCATCTACTATGCAGCAAAATGCTAAACAACATATTTTTTTATTCTTTCCACTGGCGTTCGTGCGGGATTTGCTCTGAATAATGTTGAGGAGAAAAGTGATACGCCACTGCTTTTTCTTAGAGTATTTCATTTCTGAGCAAATCTGTTCCCTTGATTTTTTTGTTTGACGTACGGTTTTCGCATAAAAATAATAAAATTCATTCATTTACATCTCGCACTACAAAAAAAAACAATTTTTGTAACTTTAAAGACCAATTTATATAGGTGAATAATTTTTCAATTTCGAAATTGTAAAATTTAAGTGATCTACATACATTTTGGATTGCTTACACAAAATCACACTAAACGCACAAAAAAATAAATTGAATCAGATGTTCAAAATGTGAAGCTCCTGCAGATATGCATGCCTCAGCTCTTTTTCTCATGGACTCACGTACTCTTTGGAACATGCTAGGACTGTTTCTAATAGATTCTCGAGAAACACATACCAATTTTGAATTGAATCGGACCATAATCACAAAACTCGTCCGCCATCGTGGAGCCGCCATCTTGAATTCATGATATTTGACATGAATTTCATAATCATATCTTGTGATGGTCTTACCTCTGAGGCAAGAAATGTCGAACTGGGTGCGCCCCAGGGCTCTCTCCTAGGACCTTTGTTATTCCTCTTATATGTGAATGACCTACCGCAATACATTATGGAAGGCCATGTTACAATGTTTGCTGATGACACTACCATAACATCATCTGGCCAAAATATTGAACAACTCCTCAGAAATTCTCAAAACGTTATCGATCAGTTCAGTGCATGGTGTCAAAGAAGTAAGCTCATACTAAATACCTCAAAATCAATTTCTGTCAAATTTCATGTCAGAAATAATAACTCAGCTGAAACTCACACTATTGACGATTTGAAAATGTCGGATGTAGTTAAATTCCTAGGGATGCTGATTTGAATTGGGAAAAGCAAGAAGACCATACTTGTGGGCAATTTAAAAAAGCATTTTATGCTCTAAGACAGATGAAACCCAGCCCGGATGAACCTGGCCTACTCAGTATATATTATGCTACGGTCTACTCACATATCAGTTTGAATATCTTGTCTTGGGGTAGAGCAAGATATTTTTCAACTGTTTTTATAGGTCAGAAACGTATAATAAGGCTCATGTTCAACATGGATTTTCGCGAGGGCTCTCGGTCTATTTTCACTTATAATTGCACGAGAGGTTTGTATTTTATCAGGTAAATTTGGGCTGTTCAATGAGGAACTGTTGCCTAGCAATTAGACAAGAAAAACTGTCAACTATTAAAAACGCGACACCGAAGTTGGAGCGTTTTAAGGTTGGCAGTTTTTCAAGACAAATTGCTAAAGGAAACAGTTCAGAATTTGAACAACACAAATTTACCCGATATCAATACAAACATCGAGTGTAATTCGGCAGGACAATTCAATGAATGAGAAATTTTGAAACATATCAGTGCAAACTTTATTTATTTTGGCAACCAACACCGCGATAATTGATGAACAAATGAATAAGTGAAAAAACCACTAGTGCATTTGTCCCTGTAAGAGTTGCAGCTAACTTTTGCCGCTGTCAAACTGACAATTGCACTGTGGCATATGCGATTTTTTATACATGAGTTGCATTGTCAGTAGTAATAGCACTACTGAATTTTCGCAATAAGTCTGTCGATTTATTTCTAAACGAAACTGAGTTGCTTGAAAACACCACGAGTCCGCAGGACGAGTGGTGTTTTCTTCGAGCAACTCAGTTGAGTTTAGAAATGAAAGACAGACTTGTAAGATAAATTCAATCACGAGTGGTATTTTATTAGACTATTTCACGAACAAAGTGAAAGGTCAAAAAATTTAAATTCGGCAGAATGAGAGGAAGAAATTCAATAATAATAAATAATTCAAATTTTATTATAATCATGAACTATTTATTTCAACTATAAACATTTTGTTTCAATTATTATTTGTTACCTATAACAATGAATAATTTTTTATGAACACGAACATAATACATTATTCTCGGCTATAATTATCATAAATGGAGCAATTGTAAAAAGAATTGATAGTATGACCGTTATTAGATACAATGTATTCTTGATGTACTGAGAGTACTCCTAAAAATATTCACTGTATTCTGATGATGTTCAGTACTAAAATGTAAATACGGTTTCATCGAGTTCGAACTTACATGGCCAATAATTTTCATAGCTTGTTGTTCACTAACGCCGGATTGTAGTAACTGACTAACTGCAGTGGCACGATTAGAGTAATTTGTTATTTTTAGTTTTTTAGTGTCTAAGTCTATCTTTTCTACAGAGAGTTTTGTCCATTTTGATATTGTATTTATACCAATAGGGCAATTTTTGTACCAATTATTATTATTATATTTATTCCACTTGCCATTCACTGTCAGAAAATGTCTGCCATTGGTAATAATTCCCCTTTTCGATATAAGTTCCCGGTATAATCTCACAGGACACATTTCAGGATTCTTCAAATTTTAAGTAAGCCATTTAGTATCTGCACAGTTTTCATCACCACCTTGGGGTGGTTTGGAGAATATCGGGTTATATGCAATTCTGTTTGTTAAACGGCCTTTGATGTCAGTCTCTTCTTTAAAAAAAATTAATATAGAAAAAGTTGCTTCGTTACCTCTCCAAGCTAGTTCTACTGCAGCTATGTCTGGCGTGTCTTCGTCCCATTGTAAACACATATTTCTATACAGAGTGGTCCAACGAAAAGTATGCACCTAGCTTTTCTCCTTTGTTTAGAATTGAAAGCAAAAATGCTCGGACACGTGGAGTTTGCTTTTGAGGGGGACACATTTTAGACATATTTTCCAACCTGTGCCTTTAACGCCCTAGCGAGGGGGTGTCACAACCCTAAAATTTTAAATGGAAAGTGGGGTCGAGTGATATATCATTTGAACGGGCACAAAATTATCTTTCTAATGATACCCTATTTATTGAAATTTATTCGAACAGTTAATGCGAAAACGGCTTTAAGAACAGTTACCCGATAATTTTGGTATTAATGAAAAATACAAATAAGTTTTGGTTATTAAGAATCAAAACATTTACAATTAGTAGTACTTACGTTTCAATGTTTGTTACTTGTAACAGTGCTTTGTAAAAAAAGTAAACAAGCTGTTAAATTGATTTATTAAAACGTTACTTCAACAAGTGTTGAAAATGTGACCCACTTGCTTCCATACAATAATACAGATTTTGTTCAAATCTATTTCTAACATTTTGTAGCATATCAGGTGTTATGCTTCTGCATTGTGCTGTAATCCGTTGGCGAAGATCTTCTATGGACTCGGGCTTCGTAGCAAAACATTTATTTTTCAAGTGTCCCCATAGAAACCCACTTGCTTCCATACAATAATACAGATTTTGTTCAAATCTATTTCTAACATTTTTTCTCTTATCGAAAGTCCAAAGGCGATAAATCAGGTGACCTGGCAGGCCATTCAATTGGGCCTCCTTCCAATCCACTGTCCGGGAACCGGTTATCTAAAAATTCTCTTACAGGAGCAGCATAGTTCGAGGTGCTCCATCTTGCTGGAAATGAAGTCGATCGGCATCATGATTTTGGTCGTCTCCTATTATCTGTGTTATGAAAGGATCAATTGCATCGTCAAGCATGTTTAGGTAGACTTCACCAGTTAAATTTCCAGGAATGAAAAGTGGTCCTATGATATGACTTCCTAATATGCCACACCAGACGTTTATTTTTTGAGGGTATTGGGTATGAACCTCACGGAATAAATGTGGGTTACTGTCATCCCAGTAACGGCAATTATGCCTATTCACAGCTCCATTCGAATAAAATGTACACTCATCGGTGAAACAAATGTTAAACAATAAGTGCGGATCTTCAATTAAACGCTGGCTCATTTGTTCACAAAATTGCAGCCTTCGATCAGGATCATCCTCATTTAGTTCCTGTACTAATTTAATTTTGTACGGATGAAATTTGTACACTTTTAAAATCCGTATTATGGATGAACGGGAGACTCCTGAGGCTTCAGCTAGTTGACGGGTACTTTGAGTATGATCCAATTGAACATGCCCCAAAACAGCGACTTCCACAGCTTCATTTCTGATGGGGTTCTGCGGCTGGTGTTTCACATTACAAATAGATCCGGTATCGACAAACTTTTCAACCAACTTGGCAACATACGAATCATAAACATTTTTATCGGGATGACTGTCCTTAAACAAGCGAGCAGTTAGTCTAGCACAACTATTATTTTGAAAATAAAGTTTAACAATTTCAACTCGTTCTGGAATGGAATAAACCATTTTGTACAGTGAAATTAAAATAACTTCAAAAGCGACCAGACTGAATCAATGAAGGGACTGAAATAAAAGTTTGCCTAAATTCTTTTCCTACACTTATTTGCAGTTTTTTTCGACAAAAAAACGCAAACGATAAATGGGGATTTTTTGTGATGAAAAAAAAATAACATTGAAATGTTGCTTTCGGTAAAATGAAGTAATTTAGAAATGATTGTAGTTATTCTGATTCCTAATAACCAAAACTTATTTGTATGTTTCATTAATATCTAAATTATCGGATAAATGTTCTTAAAGCCGTTTTCGCATTAACTGTTCGAATAAATTTCAATTAATAGGGTATCATTAGAAAGATAATTTTGTGCCCGTTCAAATGATATATCACTCGACCCCACTTTCCATTTAAAATTTTAGGGTTGTGACACCCCCTCGCTAGGGCGTTAAAGGCACAGGTTGAAAAATATGTCTAAAATGTGTCCCCCTCAAAAGTAAACTCCACGTGTCCGAGCATTTTTGCTTTCAATTCTAAACAAAGGAGAAAAGCTAGGTGCATACTTTTCGTTGGACCACTCTGTATACGTCTGAAGTCATAGCGACAGAACTCATTTTCTTTTCTTCGGATACAGTTTGCAACAATTGTCTCACACTACTTCGAGCCGCCCTCGCCTCCTTGAACATTATATCTTCGAAGAGATCAAAATGTCTCTGATACTCACAAAAATATATTTCTTGTACTAATTTTGCAGAAGTGTTCCATATGGTTTTTATAACACTCTCCTTGTAATCACTACCATCAATTTTCCGCATATTGATTGCCCAGTCTTTTAGAATGAATGCTAATCTTTCGTTGCTATTTTCTGCATCTAATTTGTAGTTGCGTCCTGCACAGAACGTCATAAATTGTCTCCATATATAAGATTTTGATTTTTTTGTGTTACTGGGTATATTTTCTTCAATATTTTGGTTTATTACTTCGTTTGAAGTAGCACCGAAGCGACTCATTTTGACGTTTGCAGCTATAATTATTTTCAGTCAAACTGTCAAACTTCGCGTTGCGATCCGTATCCATGGTTTCGTCGTTGAAACCACGATGCTGATAGACCAATCAGAATTGGAAGACCGCTGGTGTTTTCTTTGGTTTTCGATTGGTCAGATTTTGTGAAAATTCCAAGGTGCGTGGAATAGTCACTATAAAACTACTGAATATAATTTGAGCGTATTGAAAGACGATAATCGTTCAGATGTAATTCAAAAAATTGAGGAATTCGTCGAATATGCAGTAAAAAAAATAAGCCTGTTAATGAAGCTCGTTTCGCAATTTTTTCAAAGACTCACAAATTTAAAGATAACGACGAAACTTTCAAAATACATGCAAAAAGTTACGACACATCAAATCTTTCGTCCTGTAGATCTGAGCTTATTAAGCACATCGATCTCAGTGCATACAAATCAATTATTTGGATGGATGCACATAAAAAAATACCAACCACAAAGGTGGCCGTGAAAAAAGGTTGGCAGGAAATAGAGTTCGATTGGTTTGAAGAGCAACAACTTCCAATATTCGTGAAAGACGTTGTCATTTGACAAAAATGATGTTTTAGGTAGGTAATATATTTTACGTGCTAAGCATGTTAATCTCACTTATTTGATTATTTTGAAATCAAACATATTGCGCTTATATTGATTCGTAGATGATGAGTCGTCAGATAAACTGATACAGAACATGATGAGCCGTACGAAATAAACGACTATAATAATAATAACAATTTATTGGTCCTTTAAGATCATATACATGATATAGGATAAGTCAGGTATACAATTGTTAGACACATATTCAATGAAATATACAAAATAATAAACACAAAATCAAATTACAAAACAGATATCACACACGCATAGTTAAAATAACACTTAACTTTTGAACCGCTGTAGAAAAAGTTATCTTGCAAAATATCACATATTTTTGATAATAAACATAAAGGTTTTAACATAGTTGTCTGTATAAAATGGAGTGGGGAATATGGATGAAATATAGATATAGTATTATGAAATTTATGTACCAATCAATAAATCTAGCAGTATTGGTTTGTAGGGTTTCAAAGTTTATGTTGTTTTTTTTTGTTGAGTTCTTCATTAGAATTCATCTTCTGAATAAAATCCTTCAGTGGATATAAATTTTTTTATTTGACGTTTAACTCATGTTATTAATTGACTTCAGCTCAACAGGCAGGCAATTGAAGAATTTTAATCCGCTATAGATTGGCGCCATTTCATAGAGTTTAGTTTTATGTGTTTTTGTTCTCAACATATTTCCATTTCCCGTTGGATATCTATGCCATTGGGCATTAGTTTCCAGATTCATTTCATGTTTCTTTATGTAAATAATCAGACTGTAAATGTATATACTTGGAACAGTTTGAATTTTAAATTTCTTAAAATATGGTTTACAGGAGTCTGTTGCTTTCAAATTGTATAGTAACCGAATTATCCTTTACTGAGCAGTAAATACTCTCGTGGCATCTCTACTACCTCCCCATAGAATGATATTATACATAAGTATTGTACCATTGCATAATAGGCATTCAACAGTGATTTCTTGTCCGAGATATTCTTCAGTTGAAGAATAGCATAAAAACTACTATTTAGTCTTTCACAAACATGACTAATTTGCTCATCCCATTTCAACGCTGAATCAATATATATATATATATATACTAGAAACTTTGTATCTTCAGATGGTTTAATGGTTTCATCGTTCACATCAACTTCTATCAAACTGTTTACTATTTTTTTCCCGAAAAACGTAATCAGTACTGATTTGTCAGCATTTACAATTAATTTATTTTGTTTACACCATGCAATGAACCTATTGGAGACTGCGTTCAGTTTGACTTGTAGTTCCTCAATGCTATCAGCTTGTTCCGCAATAGAGGTATCATCTGCAAAGAGTATCATACATTCTGATCTTACGTGAATGGGTAGGTCATTTACAAATAGTAGAAATATTAGTGGGCCTAGGACCGAGCCTTGTGGAACTCCAAGGTCAACGTCATACAACTCTGAATTTGCCTCCGATATACTAACATTTATTTTCCGGAAAGTGAGAAATGATATTATCCATGAGAGAATATTCCCTCTGATGCCTATCGCATAGAGTTTATCATACACACTAGTGAGATCAATCGAGTCAAATGCTTTTGACAGATCAAAGAAAAGCGCTGCAACGTATTTACCGGAGTCCATGTGTTTGTATAAATACTCCTTTACTGCGTTCTCCGTTAATCTGCCAGGATAGAAGCCATTTTGACAATCAGTTATGATTTAATATTTCATAAGAAATGGAAATAATTTATTATAAATGCATTTTTCTATTACTTTGCTCATTGCACATGGGATAGTTATTGGTCTACAGTTCGAAATAGATAGGTGGTTTTTGGGATTGAAATAACCTTTCCCATCTTGGGATTATCAGGGCAAACATGAGACTCTACGGATATATTTATTATATATTGGTTCACAGCTGCGACTCAGATTAAAATCATATATTTTATATGCTTTTTTAATGTACAATGCTGAAAATATATTATTTTTTATACTCTTCAATATCAGTATATTAATTTATCGATTTTATTATTTTACTTTGATATTATATATTTTAATATTTATTGAGCGCGCCGTATTATAGAATGGCAAGGCGCAACTTTCTATCGGCGACTGAAGGCTGTTACATAAATATTTCTATATTATCTGTGATTATGATAATATTCTTCACCTGCATACTAAATTTTAGATTTTAGAAAGTACTTTCACGATGTACCGATTTTTTACATCTTCAACACTTGACTGACGCGCCCGGTTACAATATTGGCCCGACTGACGATTGTAAAACTTATTTTCAATTGATATACTGCTCGCAAATTAATTGTCAGGTTCTAGAAAGTAGTTGCGAGGTATATAATTTTTTTACAAAATTAAAGCCGTCTCCACGCCAAACGCTAACGAAACCGGATGACTAACGGCAGGCTTTTTCTCTACTCCGCCAATGTGACGTAATATTAAAAAATCAGTCTCCAGAAAATGCTTGCAATTCTTGGTCGCACTTCTCTCGGACTATAATGCATATCTACAAACTCAGAAATCGTAAAATGGACCATGTTTTCTCAATAATAATCTTAATTTTGATGACTTAATACGTGACACTAGACTAGGTAAACGAAAGTCAAACTTGTTTATGTTTACAGAACAAAATCTGCTTCTTACCTACCAGATCCGTTTTTAATCTTTGATAATACTCCATTTCATAACCACGTCGAAATGAATAAATTTTATTTTCATATGCAAAAACCGTACGTCAAACGAAAAAAAAAAAAAAAATGGATGACCAGAGTTGCTCAGAAATGAATGAAGATTTCAAAAATAATTTTTACTCTAAGAAAAAGCAGTAGCGTATTACTTTTCTCTTTGAAATGATTCAGTGCAACTCCCGCACGAACGCCACCGACAAGACTAAAAAATTATGTTGTTTAGCAGAAAATGCCTTTTGATGCATAGAAGACGCGTACTACGTTTCACAAGAATATCTAGGGTCATACCAAAGCTATCATAGAATGTAATTAATGAAAAAAAAACTTTTTAAATTCAAGCTTTTATTCAAATACCCTTAAAAGTACAACATAATTGCTTTGGTTGTGTGACGTAGGTTATTCCGTGAGTTCCAGATTTGGAAGCTTGTCGCGCAAAGTTTTCATTTCGAATACAGATGCGACGAGCTTTTGAATCTATAACTCACGGAATAACCTACGTCACACATCCAAAGCAATTATTTTGTACTTTTTAGGGTATTTGAATAAAAGCTTGTTTTTAAAGAGTTTTTTTTATTAATTATTTTATTCTGTGCTTCTGTGCCCTAACACCCACATACCAATTTTGAATCGAACCGGACCATAATTACAAAACTCGTTCACCATTTTGGAGCCGCCATCTTGAATTTGTGAATTTCCGACCCTGAAAACCCCCATATACCAATTTTGAATAGAATCGGACCATAATCACAGAAATCGTCGGACATCTTGAAGCCGCCATTTTGATTTTATGAATTTTGTCAGAAAATTCATAATCCTCGACCAAAATTTCCATATAGCCATATGTAATACAATCAACTGAAGAATGCCATTATAATAAATCAATTTTCTTCGAAATCAAACGGTCGCATTAATAGTAAAATAATATAACAACTAATGAAGTCGACACTTCCCCTATCACTTGCGTCGGCACATCAAACGGATCTCCAACCATATTTTCAGACATTCATAACTAATAGTGCGTCGCGACAGATGAATGACCCGTGGTCTTTTGGAAGCGATAATAGGCGTGTTGATATATTACGGCGGTGTGTCAACTCAAAGCCAAGACGGGGTACTCGCCGACACATAAATAATATTTTATTGTTTTCGGGCGGTATCGTTTGAATACCGAACGCTATATATATAAGATTCTCCCTAACAACATCAATTCCTTCAGAATTCAGTCGTCGATCGAGACTGCTATTTCCAACTATAATATTATGAATATAGGAGTTTCTCAGGACTCTGTTTCGGGACCGCTATATAATATGTGTTATATAATATTTTTCTTATGTCGTAATTTTTAGATAATCTCAAACACACTCCTTAGAGTGTGTGATCGACTTATCCAATACATTTTTGTAATATCACACAACATTTGAGTTGAAAAACAAAAAGTGATCTTTTTGCAACCAAACTCACTGAGAAACCTTTTTACAAGCTTTTATTTAGTTTCACCGGTCCAGGTGTCTGTCTGTGTGTCTGTCCGTAATCAAATCTTGCAAGTTAAATTTGACCCACTTCTAATCATCCGATTGATTTGAAATTTGGCAGGTGTACATAATTCCGGTGACAATACATTATGAGAAGCTACAAAAAAAATAGCGGCTCCAATATGGCAGACAATTTTTGTGATTATGGTCCGTTTCTATTCAAAATTGGTATCTAGGGGTTTTCGGAATTGAATATTATGATTTTTCTGTCAAAATCCAATATGACGGCTCCAAAATGGCGGACGAGTTCTGTGACCATGGTCCGATTCTATTCAAAATTGGTATGTGGGGGTTTTTGGGGTCGGAGATTCCTTTTTACGAACTTTAATTTTTAGTTTCACCTGTCCCGGTCTGTCTGTCTGTCAGTCTGTCTGTCTGTCTGTAATCAAATCTTGCAAGTAAAATCAGACCCACTTTTATTCATCCGATTGATTATACATTTGCAAAATGGCGGCTCCGATATGGCGGACAATTTTTGTGTTTATGGTCCGATTCTATTCAAAATTGGTATCAGAGGGGTCGGAGATTATGATTTTTTGTCAAAATTCAGAAATAAATTAGATAGAAATTACTAAACCAGTTATTGAATATCATAAAAACTGAAAATTTTTAAATAAATGAACGAAAAAAAAACAAGCTTTTATCACTTGTTGATAAAAACAGAACTAACAAGTAAAAATAAAATTATGAAAAAAAATGTAGAGACAAGATTTTATTCATACGAATGCACTTAAAAGGAAAACCTTTTTATTTCATTGTTTGATCTAGGTTATTCTATGAGTAACAGATTCGAACGCTTGCGTTGATATAAAATAGGTTATCTTGCGCGGCAAAATGTTGAATCTGTTACTCACAGAATAACCTAGATCAAACAATGGAAGAAATGATTTTTACTCTTGGGTGCATTTGTTTAATTAAAACCTTATCTTTAATTAATCAAAATCAATCAATGAGAATTGATTAGGCTACTTTTTCTCAGTTTCAAATGTGAGAATATTTTTTTTTTTGCACTAAGTGATACTCATATTCATGTGAAATAATGATTTGGAATAAGTCCGGATTTATAAAAAAATGGCCTCGATAAACACTCCGCAGTCACTTTTTCTTCTTCGTCACAATAGTCATTTTTGAACATGAAAAAAGAGTTGTCCGAACTTTTGTTACATCTTTGAAAAGTACATTCTGAAATCACATCAAAATAGCAAGCAAAAGACATTCACTTCTACTTTTTAATCTTCGGTGAAACAAACTCAACAAATAATAATTATTTTGAATAATCCAAGCTGACCTCTTCAAACTTCTGTTATCCTGATAGCACTGAAGGAAATTTTTCCATTACAATAAGTAGTGCATTCATTTATATGTTGGCCAAAAACCTTCTCTACAATGTTTCCATCAGAAACACGTGAATATAAATGGATAGTCAGGATTTGAAAACAAAATCCTCTTCAAACTTCTGTTATCCTGATAGCACTGAACGAAATTTTTGCATTAAAAATAAGTATGCATTTATTTATTTGTTGGCCAAAAACAGTCTCTACAATGTTTTTATCAGGAACACTGAATGTGAAGGGTAGCAGGATTTGAAAACAAAAACCTCTTCTAACTTCTGTTATCCTGATAGAAAGGTTTCCATGAAAATAAGTATTCTGACTTTCTGTTTAATATTGATCTCCAAACTTTCTAGAAGGTCGAGTTTACAGGCTTTCTTTTTTATATGAAATATTTCAAAGTATGCAGACCATTTAATGATCAATGATCAGTATTAAGCACTTTCATTGGTTGTTGAACAAATTTAAAGCAGATTTGCTTGAGCCAGAAATTGTATACTGATGGTACTTTCGACTACTGCACAAAAATATTCTTGCAGTTGTTCCCCATAAATTACTTCCTCTGTCCCGACACACACAACACCACTGTTCTTCTAATAGATTCTTTTATCTATATCCAAACACGATAAAGTATAATAGTTCTGGTTGACGGTAATTTATGCTATAAGCGGTCACCAAAGTTATCGACTGGTTTTTATGCGAGAATAGTTTTCACTGAATTTGGTCTACTATATACTTCATACGGGGAATCACATTAATTTTTATTTCCGGATTTCTTCATAATTCAACATTATTATTCGAACGATTTTGAACGAACCCTATATTTTGGATCGAAGATGACTTTATTTAACTGAGAATGGATAAACTATATCAGATTAGTTGGAGAATCTCTTATAAAAATTAGATATTTTTTCATGATATTGTATTGATTTTTCTAAGTTCTTTATCCTTCTAGTATGGATAACCAAATTAGCTAATTTTCCACTTTTCTGCCATGTTAAAATAAATCTCACTTAGAAAACCATTTCAGTTTAGTACAGTCCTATTGTTGAATCTGTATATTTCAAAACAATTCTGCACTCGAAATACATTTCCAGTCATTGAGGAGCTTTAGGTAACCGGATCACATTGTAGAACTCCGTCTACCTGAAATGGATTACTTTCCCTCTAGACAGAAGCTATTTACAAGGAATTTTCAATGAACGGATATCGATTCCGTGTTGGAATTTGCTTCCATCAGAGGATTAATTAGTTTTCAGGAATTTCACCTCGTGAAAAGTTTGTAAGCATCCGTAGGATGGGATTTTTTCAAGTAATCTCGGGGGCTCGGGTTAATTTGGAAAGTGAATCCGAATCTTGTTCAATAAATATTTGATCTGAGTAAAATTTGCAGAAGTTTCCTGAGGATCTCACGAAATATTGACTCAAAATATTTCAATACCCTAATACTACTGAAAAATTGTAATAAGTTGATTTCAATTATGATGAAAATAAGAATACCATGATTGAAAAAAACACCAGACTACAGTGTTTCCAAATTCAAGTAAAAAATTAGTACCATGAAGTATTTCTAATTGGACCGACATAAAAGTTTCGAGAAGGAATTCTCTTCCACACTTTTTTATTATTGTACCAGGAACGCTTTGAAAGTAAAAACACTGGTAGTATATTTGTGAACACTCCTCGTAGTGCTCTTATTTTTATTGCCGTTTCAATTGGGATTAGAATCACTATACAAACAGTGCTTTTGTAAATGAATTCATTTTTAGCCAAACTATCTTTTTCTGAGGAAGATCCTGAAACAGTTCGATTTTAAATCTCAATTTGCCATATAAAAATTGAATATACAGGGTGATCCATGTTTGACTAATGACGACCGCGAAAATTTTTTCAAATAGAACACTCTATATATCAGTTCTTGGAATCTCCATGGAAAGCTGATTTCAAAAATATATCACACATAGGGTACGCCCGTTAAATTCAGTGCTCTCGTAAAGTAGTGCATAAATTCCTGAAAAATTAAAGGAATAATTTTTGGAACGAATTCTTGGTGCCGTCATACTTATTTCTATTTGGGCATTCTTTCAAATTTAATTAATACATACAGAATGATTCGTGTAGGAGAAATGACGTCATCGGTATCTTTGTAATGGCAACTCCGCTTTTCATTACGGAACGTGAAAAGGTGATTAGGAGTATGGGTGAAATTAAAATAAAATGAGAAAAACTATTTTGAATTATGAACATACTAAATTTAATGGCAATGATAGCTTCCAACAACGATCAAATTAAATGTTCAAATTGTGTACCGTTTGCTATCTGACAGTAGCTAAGACGATGAATGAATTATTTTTGAACATTGTCAATAACGTTAGGAGGTATACATTGTATCTCGTGACGAAATCTAGCTTTTAAATCTTCTACATACGCTTCTATCTTCCATATACACTTCATTCTTCAAGTATCCCCACAAGAAGTGATCAAATGGTGTCAAATCTGGAGATCTAGCTGGCTACTCAAGCGGTCCCCTCCTCCCTATCCAACGATTCGGAAACACAACATCTAAATAGTCGCGGACAGCTGCTGCATTATGGGACGATGCACCATCTTGTTGGAAGAATAAATCAGTTTTCGGGAAACCAGGTTCCTCTAGATCTGGATGCTAAGCTATTAGTGAAGGAATAAGGTCGAATCGAAAAAAATCCAAATATATTGCACCAGTCAGGTTCACGTCAGAAAAAGGGACTCAGAATTATTCCGTCAACTATGCCATACCATACATCCACTTTCTGTGTATTTTGAGTGTGATTTTCATGCACTGTCAACACAACATTAATTTGATCATCTTCTGGTGGTGGGGGCCGACCAGATTTGGAAAGATCACGGTCATGCCCAAATTCACGGTATTTTGACTCAACTTTGCTCACCATGCTTTGGTTGGTAGGTTGCCGATAAGGATGAGTTGCATTGAACAATTCAACTACTTCTCTTTGGGTCAGCATTCTGTTTCCAAATCTCATCATGCAAAGAATTTCAATTCTTTCTCGTTCATTTGATTCAATAATTCTCCATAAAATGACAAAGTTACTACTCAATAATGTATCGACAAACGATAAGATATGTTATTCTTCAGAGAAATAACTTCACAAAAACTATTCAGCAATAAAAACAAAATTCTGGTCGCTATGGCTACTGTCAAGGAATGGAAATAGTCAGATAGCAAACGGTGCACAATTTGAACATTTAATTTGATCGTTGTTTGAAGCTATCATTGCCATTGAATTGAGTATTATGATATTTAAAAATAGTTTTTCTTATCTTATTTTCATTTCTTCCATACTCATAATCACTTTCCCACATTCCATAGCGAAAAATGGAGTTACCATTGAAAAATAGCGATGACGTCATTTCTCCTACACGAATCATTATGTATATATCATATTAATTACCAGAAGGAAAGTCGATGAAATATCTCGGCATCATAATAGACCGGCATTTGAGATGGAACCTGCAAATTGACAATATAGTAAAAAAATTGAGGGGAATGCTATACAAATTCAAATATATGAGAGATTTTCTGGATACCCCAAATTTGAGAATATTATATTTTGCATTAGTTGAATCGCAATTACAATACGGTATAGTGGGATGGGGTGGAGTAAGTGATAATTATTTGGAAAAATTGAATGTCTTACAAAAATATATAATAAAAATTATTTATCATAAGGTTCACACTTACCCAAGTGATAACTTGTTCAAAGAATCCAGTTTTCTCGATATCAGACAACTCTTCTGTTGGAATATTTTGAAAAATGTCAAAAAAGGAAATATCATCTTAGAACATCCAAACTACAGTCATAACACAAGAAATAAAAATAAAAGCGTAATACCGTGCTGTAACAAAACCATAGGTCAGCGGAATGCAACATACCTAGGACCTAGGTTATATAATATGGTACCGAATTACCTGAAGAATTACTATAACATGTCCAAATTAAAAAAAAAAGGTAAAAATGTGGATTGTGGAAAATGAGAGATCACTTTTTCATGAACTTGTTAATCAAAAAATGTATTAATGATTGAAACATAATTTATACCATTGGTAACAATATATGTATGTATATATATGTGTGTACATGTATGTATATATACATGTATATATATATATGTGTGTATATATGTATGTATATATATTTGTCTCGTCATGATGCATAAGTCTCAGTTACTCATCAATTTTGCTAGTTTGGTCTTTATTATTTTTTTTCCACAAAAACTCAGTGAATGTAGGTATATTAACACAATTTTAACATGGTGAATGTATTTTAATAAATATATCCATTTTTAACTGACATAATTGTTGGATTATTTTATATGATTTTAGCTTAGTTTTTGAACTGAAATTCTACATTTATTGTTGGATTATTTTATATAATTTTACCTTCGTTTTTGAGAGTTTATTACATTTATTATATATATTTTTAGATATTTTTTAATTCAATAATCATTGATAGTGTCATTCCTATTTTTAACTGTAATCTATATTGTTCGTTCATTTACATATATTTATTTTGTTAATTTATATATTATGTTATTCCTCAACTAACAAAAACCTTCATAATTTCTTTCTGTAATAATATTTCAATGTGTAGTAGCATATATAGTCACGCACAAGTAGTATAACAACTCATAGTTGTTATACACTTCTGTGACTCAACCATGTTTATTGCATTTCACCTGAGTGTAAACATTTTTTTATTTATGTCAATAAACATTATTATTATTATTATTATTATTATTATAATTTGAAAGAATGCTCAAATGAAAATAAAATTCGACGGATTGGAGCGTTCTTGTGAAAAAATCATCCTTTAATTTTTTAAGAATTTATCCACTACTTTACGAGAGCACTGAATTTAACGGACGCACTGTATACAAAGCCCATGTGTGATATATTTTTGAAATCAGCTTTTTATGGAGAATCCATAAATTGAATAATATATAGGGTGTTTGAAGAAATTGTCGCGGATGTCATTAGTCAAACGTGGGTCACCCTGTATTTTTTCAATTTTCCCTTATATATGTGGCAAGTTGAGATTGAAAATCGACCTGTTTCAGGAGATTTCTCAGAAATGGATAGTTTGGCTAAAAATTAATTACTACGAAAGCACTGTATAAGAGGACATATACCTTTATATTTATTTGACCTTTGAAGGGTACAATCTGCTCATCGACACATGAAGCTATTTCCAAAGTCAGTTTCAGCATACGATTTCGCAGAATGGCACACTTTCCATAATATATCCGAACATTCAGCTGGTATTTCATGTACATTAGCAAAAGGTTATTTTCTTCGCAGCCTGAAATATCGATCTCCAGCCATTGAATCTGCAAGCATAGGAATTCGCAATTTATTTTCCTGATAGCAACGAACTTTTGGATAATTCAAATTTTCGATTAAAATATGTAAAGCTGCAAAAGTTTCCAGCTCAGTTTGATTGGTTTGGTTGGTTGTAAGCTGCTGTAAGAAGTGAAATATCACAGGAAAGAATATGATGGATTTTGTAACCCCATCAGCTGAATAGTTATTGGATGGAACAATCTGTATTTGATGGTAGAAACTGTTCATTTTAATATGTGAGTTCTATTTCCATATAATATTAATTCCACTGCCCAGTTTCAATAGCCCTGGTTTATTCGGTTTCATTTAGAGCTCGTTGTGGGTCAGGTGTTTCATTATCGATAGTAATATCCCTAGGACATTGATAATAGACGAGATAATCTTATGACAGTTGAAAGCTCGTTTTTTGGTAACAGCCCAAAGCCGCAGGCTGAGGGCTGTTACCGAGCAACGAGCTTGATAAATTTGCCATAAAATTATGAGGCATTCGTCCATGCCCGAGGGATATTCAACGGAAAATTTTTTGACAAAAAAATGTATAACTCAACACAATGAAACATTCATTTATCTATTGGAAGTACAGTTAGTGAAAGTACAATTATTAAAATTTAACTTAACATTAGATTCCTTGCTGTTCTCTACTATAGAAGATCTATTACCACGCATGATATTTATGATCTTGTTGTGGTGTTCTTGATCGAAATTTAAGTTTGGTTTCATAGAATTTTGATTGCTATGACCAGTAATTTTCAGCAATTGTTGTTCTTC
Source organism: Gonioctena quinquepunctata (assembly GCA_018342105.1). Classification (NCBI taxonomy): domain Eukaryota; kingdom Metazoa; phylum Arthropoda; class Insecta; order Coleoptera; family Chrysomelidae; genus Gonioctena; species Gonioctena quinquepunctata. The sequence continues at coordinate 271,801 of JAFIRS010000209.1, read as the reverse complement.
TACACACACGATTAGATTTCCACAGAATTTTATTAAATTTACATATTTCGCTAGAACAGTAGCTTCTGCTTTTAATTTCATAATACACCTGTTTGGGCAGTAGGAAAACGTCATGCTATACGGCGAACATATTTTTGGTGAATAAAGTGAAGAAATTATTTGTTCCTAGCGATTATAGTGATATATAGCAGAACCGTAATAGGACCATTTTCTTTCGTAAGTTTTATACCTTCATTATTTTGCAATTTCCATTTATTTATTATTATTTCAATAAGAGTATAGTTTTCAAAATGGTGTAACACTATTTTTAACACGTTGAGTGCCACCGTGGAAGCGGAAAATTGGGTATATCAGGCCACATCCATTTTTCATGTGTAGAGCCTCAAATATAATACACAGGCCAAATTTAAAATATACAGGCCAAATATGCTTCTGGGTATGCCAGGCCGTGGTGCGAAAGCCCCCACAGAGATATACGCAAGGCATGCAGCCAACGTCGATACATGCGGCTGATATAACAGAAATAGTTGTGTATCAGCCACGGATACACACGGCCATGGAAACACCGTATCTCGTGTATCCATGTTGGATACATACGGCACTCAACATGTTAACTTAAGAAAAAGGTATCGATATTTCACTGCAAAAAGTGTTCATTCTGACCAAAATCTACTACACATTGGTTTATAGCCGATATGAATATCATGTATATCACGTGCAACGTGTTCAATCTTTCCTTTGTAGTCATTATTCGCTAACAGCAGTTGATCTATTCGAGTGATTTGTTATCTTTTTGTCCTTTACATTCAAGCCAATTGCCTCAGCAGCAGATGTAGTCCATCCATTTATTGTATTTTTTCCAATAGGTACATTATCGTACCATTTCTCAGTTTCATTTTTCCAGTGTCGATTTGGTTTTAAGAACAGTCGTGGTGAGGTAATATTGTCGCCTCGTTTTGATATCAGTTTATGAAAAAGACGTACAGAGCAGCTCTGTCTTTTACTATTGGAAACCAACCATTTACTACTTGTACATCTTTTAGAATCACCTTGGCACGTTTTACTGAACACCGGATTGTATTCAATGCGATTTGTTGGAGAGTCATTGTTATTTTTCTCGATTTGAAAAAAATCCACCAGACCAGCAACTGACTCTCCTCCGCGACACGCTAATTCTACAGCAGCAATATGGCAAAATTCACGCATAAGACCTTCAAGAGTATTTTTATTCCATAGCAATATTATTTTGTTAACTTCAGACAAATTAAACGAAACTGAATTGGACTTACGTTTACATGGATCTGCTTGTAGTTTTTTCCTGATTGCATCGCATGCATCTCGGGCTGGTTTGAATACTGTATTGTTAAACGGGTCAATCAGAATATTATTGTCATTATAGTAATTTTCTTGCAAAAGATTGCACGAAACGTCCCACATTGTCTTCACCGTTGCTTCTTTGAATTCGGTCCCGTCTTTCTTTCTCATATTGACCGCCCAATCTTTCAGTATCAACGCCAATTCTTCTAGGCTTCTATGTTCATTTAATTCATATCCTCGTTCGCAGTAAAATTCCATAAATATTCCCCAAATATATTTGTGACTGTAGGTTGTATTTATGGGAATTTTTCCATTGATTAGCGCATTTATACTTTGAACATTCGCATTGCCAAAACGTGCCATTTTGAACTTTATTTGGAATGAAGTGTTGTCATAGTGATTGATAATTGCACTGAATGCAATGATCAGTGTAATGTTGACATGATTGGTTGCGTTTGTTTCATATGACACAAAATGATAAAATTTGAATGGTTGTTAGAACTGTCAAAAAAATTTCAGGTTAATGCATTCATACGTCAGTTTGATCCTGCATAAGATCACTCGTAAATTTTCCTGTCAATCTCTATAGAAACAGTGAATTCTGGCTCTTTCATTCCAACCTGGGTTCCTTGGAATAGAAACATATTTTATCAGCCTACAAAGAAGTCCAATACCGAAAAGTTGATGAAAATATTCACAGGCGTCCCTTACAACATTGCATTCAAAAACGAAAACACTTCGAAAAAACACTTCACCACATTAAAATCGGAAACCCCAAAAGATATTGAAAGAGGCATAGTCTACAAAATACCTTGTGCCGAAAGTGACATCGGACAGACTGGATGATAATTGAAATCAGTATTGCCGAACATGAACGCAGTATAAAACCTGAAAAAACCTCTCTGAAACAACAAATAAAATAGGCCTGGCAATTGGAATTTGAAAACACAGAAATTGTTGGTAAACAACAAAACAATAAAAAAAACTCTTCAAAAGATGATCAATATAAAAAATTCAGAAGCAACACCAATAAAAGATGAAATAATTAATAATTTATTTTTTAAAGACAAGCTTTTATTCAAATGCACTGAAAAGTAAAAAATAATTGCTTTGGATGTGTGACGTATGAGTTCTGAGGTAACTAGTCCTTCAATGAAGGAGACCATCTGAAGATTAACTCATCCGCCATCTTGCAGTTACCATCTCCAATTTATGAATTTCAACTAAAAATGATTAAGCTTCGACTAAATTCATATTATCCGACCCCACAAACTCCGACATACCAATTTTGAATTGAATCGAGCCAAAACTCGTCTGCCATCTTGAATTTGTTTCATGAAAAATTCATTATCTCCGACCCCAAAAACCCATACAAACCAATTTTGAATAGATTCGGACCATAAACACAGATATCATCGTCCAATTCGAAGCCGCCATTTTGATTTCATGAATTTTGGAGTAAAATTCATAATCTTCGACCCTGCGAACCCTCACATACCAATTTTGAATCGAATCGGACCATAAACCTGAATCTCGTCTACCATCTTGGAGCGCCATTTTGTTTTTTCTCTAACAAAAATTCTATGAGCCGACATTCCAATTTCATGAACTTTGACAAAAAATTCATAATCTCCCACTCCGAAAACCTCCACATACAAATTTTTGAATAGAATCGGACCATAATCACAACACTCTTTCGCCATTTTGGAGCCGCCATCTTGAATTAATGGATTTTGGAAGAAAAAATTCATAATTTCCGACCTCAAAAACCCCCACATACTAATTTTGAATCGAATCGGACCATAATCACAAAACTTGTCCAGCATCTCGAACAGTGAATTTACATATAGAATGAATAGTATAGGACCAAGCAACGTACCCTGCGGAACTCCACAGCTGACTTTTCTAGTGCTGCATACTTCATTTTCAATAGTGAAGCATTGTTTACGATCACTCAAATCACTTTCCATCAACTGATAAACATTTCTGCGGAATGCAACTTTTCGAGGGTTTCGAGCAAGTTTGGGTGGCTTATCGTATCAATTACTTTAGCCAGATCAACGAAAATACATATAGCAAGTTGTTTCGCAAATTTTTTCTCCGAAATCAAGTTATATATTTTTATAAATCCTATTATCCTGTACTTTATGATCTTTTGGGAAAAAAGAAGAAGTGCAAGGATGAACAACACTTGGTAGAAAACGACAAATCAACGGAGTCAACGAACAAAAGCCATGGCCATTGAATTTCTTCCGTTTTGTTTACCAGTCCCCTCGATATTCTTTCCATTCATATCTATAATCCTGGACTCGAATGTCACGCAGGTAGATATAGCTGCCTCCGTGGTGACGTTGGTTGTTGCCCTGGAATGCAGGGTCTGCTAACCGAAACCACAAATGTGCGGCTGGCTTCTGTTTATTGACTCAGTTGATTTGTCGTTTTCTACCAAGTGTTGTTCATTCTTGCACTTCTTCACCGTACTGACGAGGGCCGAGAGCCCGAAACACGTGTCTACCGTTAACACTTCTCGCTGGGGGCTATGTCCATTAAATTTCTTCCTTTCTTCCGTTATATATATATATATATATATATTATATATATATATATATATATATATATATATATATATATATATATATATATATATATATATATATATATACAGTGTGGCCACTTTTTTAATGGGATTGTATTGGTAACTTTTAAACCATAAGAGTTAGATGGTCGGTCAAATGGAGAGAAAGTTGCATTCATAGAAGTATTGTCAAGCAGTTCAAACAGATCGAGATTATCAGGGCCGGTTATTGAGATATCATAAGAAAAGTAAATTCTGTCATTTTGATTTTTCTTTTTTTCCCACTTTATTTCAAATATTATCAAAAAATGTCACAAGAGTTTTTTATTCGACAGTAAATTATCCTCATTTTGACATAATCAGATTTTGTATCCAACGTTTCGTACGCTCTGGGGCATCCTCAACCTCATTTTTTTCAATATGGGCCTGCATATTTTATGACACTTTTCGAAATAACTTTTAACGCTTAATTCAACGTTATATCATACAAAGTCATTCAAAGTTGATTTTCAGGTGATTTTGACCCTTATCCAAATTTCTTTGGGTCGGATCTGTATTACAATTAGGTACCTTTAGTTTAATTAACAACATGCAATACATTTCGATAAGAAAATCAACTTACTCATCTTCAACTGAATGGAACGTAACAGAATCAAAGCAAGAAACAAGTAATACTCATTTACAAATTTCAAGAGGTGAAAAACCTAATTCATAATAATTAAACGAAACTATCATTTAATGAAAGAAAAATCAAATGATTATTCGTAAGTAAATGATGAACATTAATGAAGTAAGTGTTCGAAATGTCCACCATTTTGTAAAATGCACTTTGCGGTTCTGGAACCCATACTTCTTATACATTTGCTTATTTCGTCTCCTTGAATACCTTCCAATACATTCTCAATCTTCTCGCGAGGAATCATTATTGTTGGATTTGTCATCTGTTCCGTTGAAACAAATTACTGAATCGAACTTTATTTTGAGATCATTACGATATAATTTTTGCAAGGCTTGGTATTCAAATTTAAAATCATTGTATTCGCGTCTCTTGACTATTTTATCAACAGCAGTTTTTGATAAATTGCATTCACTGGCCACAGTTCTCGATTTTTTTTCTGGGTTCAATTGAATTTGGGTCAGAACATTGATATCGTTGACAGACCTGTTTTTTCTTACATACACACAACTCTAGATTTATTGAATGTATTATTTTCAAGTAGTGGGCCGTGGATAAAAAAGAACATAACAAGAAATGTCATATTATTTGTCACTTCGTTTATTATTGTGTCACAAGAACTTGTCATTAAATACTTTTCTGAGTAATTTCAATTTAACTTATTCGATATGGTAAGATACACAAATGAAGAGAAGAGAGATATGTACGAAGTATACATAAAACTAGATTCGATGAAATTCGTTCAAAGCACAACAAAGGAATGGTGAATTATATCCTGAAAGAATAACACCAAATATTAAAATGTTTCGACGTTTATCTACAACGTTACTTGCACATAATTCATTCATTAAACCTAGAGGTCCTTATGTACGACGAAACGAGCCTATCAATGACATCAATGTTCTGGCCCAAATTCGAATGAATCCAGGAATAGGATCGAGAACTATGGCCAGTGGATGCAATTTATCAAAAAGTGCTGTTAATAAAATAGTCAAGAGACACGGATACCATGACTATAAATACCAAGCCGTGCAAAAACTATATCGCAATGATCCTGAGAGAAGGTTGCAATTCTGTAATTGGTTTCAACGGAAGGTGCGGAATAACAACAATTTTGCGCACAATATCATTTGGGGAGACGGAACGACATTTACAAATTCTGGCATGTTCAATCGAAGGAACAAACATTTTTATGCCACAGAAAATCCTCACTTAATTCATGAAGAAAAACGATATTGATGTCTACAATATCGTTTTTCTTTGAACATATGGTGCGGTTTGTTGAATAATAAATTACTGGGACCCTATTTTATTGACGTCAACCTAACCGGAGCAAAATATGTAGAAATCATAGAAGAAATGTTGGATGATCTTCCTATACGGTATCGGCGTAATAGTCCATGGTTCCAACAAGACGGATGTGGTCCACACAACTCAAGAATAGTCACAGACTATCTAAATCGAACTTTTCGCGATTCATGGATTGGAACAAGAGGTCCAGTAGTATGGCCTGCCAGATCTCCGGATTTGAATCCGCTGGATTTTTATCTGTGGGAATATCTCAAAAATAAAATTTATGATACTACGAACCCGACAATAGAGATTCTTCGCAAGAAGATTGAGCATGTATTGAAAGGTATTCAAGGAGACGAAATAAGCAAATGTATAATAAGTATGGGTTCCAGAACCGCAAAGTGCATTTTACAAAATTGTGGACATTTCGAACACTTACTTCATTAATGTTCATCATCTACTTTCGAATAATCATTTGATTTTTAATTCATTAAATAACAGTTTCGTTTAATTATTATGAATAAGGTTTTTCACCTCTTGAAATTTGTAATTAATTATTACTTGTTTCTTGCTTCGAATCTGTTACGTTCCATTCAGTTGAAGATGAGTAAGTTGATTTTTTAATCGAAATGTATTGCATGTTGTTAATTAAACTAAAGGTACCTAAATGTAATACAGATCCGACCCAAAGAAATTTGGATAAGGTCAAAATCACCTGAAAATCAACTTTGAATGACATTGTATGATATATCGTTGAATTCAGCGTTAAAAGTTATTCCAAAAAGTGTCATAAATTATGCAGGTCCGTATTTAAAAAAATGAGGTTGAGGGTGGCCCAGAACGTACGAAACGTTGGATACAGAATATGATTATGTAAAATTGAGGATTATTCACTGTAGAATAAAAAACTCCTGTGACATTTTTTGATAATATTCGAAATAAAGTGGGAAAAAAAGAAAAATCAAAATGACAGAATTTACTTTTCTTATGATATCTCAATAACCGGCCCTGATGATCTCAATTTGTTTGAACTGCTTGACAATGCTTCTATGAATGCAACTTTTTCTCCATTTGACCGACCTTCTAACTCTTATGGTTTAAAAGTTACCAATACAATCCCATTAAAAAAGTGGCCACTCTGTATATATTGAATTAACATTTCTAATACTGTCAAATTTTTTTCCAACTTTCATTTTCTTGGCCATGTTTGAGCCGATATCACTGGAGAATTCATTGAAGTTTTCAGCCATTTGTTTGTTGTTGTTGTAACATCCCCAATTTCAATCTCTTTTATTCCAACCTCGTATTTTCCATTTTCAATATTCTTCAAACAATGCCTCATATTTTTTGGGCAATCGTCATTTTGTTCTACTTCACCTTTGTAGTATTCATGTTCAGCAGTCTCAATTCATTCATTCATTATATTTCTCTAAAATCGTGGTCATATTGAACATTTACGTTAGAGTTCTGTCAACATTGTTTTTGAAAGATAAGTGCCATGTGAAGTGGAATGAATAGAAAAATCGAATTAAACGGTTTTCTTCACATAAAGGATTCAATATAAAATTGAACCAGAAAATGGTAGATCTCAGGTGAAAAAACAACTACTTTCCTGGCAAATACCACGCAGAACATTGAATGATATTCACCTGAAAATCCATGCATACTTCCATATAATATCAATGGACATTGAATGCAAATGTTTCTTTCTGATAAGCTCGATTATGTTTAATTTATGTCGTGTTCACCTAACAATCCGCATACCGGTTTCAGGCTTCTTGGCCTCATCAGCCAAAGGTCCAAAGAACTCTGGTGAAGTGAGACACAACGTAAACAAACCATCATCGATCTTGTAACACCTATAGGTACGCCGGAAAAGATAAACTTTAACTGGCGGTACCTCCGTACTGATGAGGGCCAAGAAGCCTGAAACCGGTATGCGGATTGTTAGGTGAACACGACATAAATTAAACATAATCGAGCTTATCAGAAAGAAACATTTGCATTCAATGTTGATTGATGGGAACCGTATGCATGGATTTCAGGTGAATATCATTCAATGTTCTGCGTATTTCCAGGAAAGTAGTTGTTTCACCTGAGATCTACCATTTCTGGTTCAATTATATTGAATCCTTTAGTGAAGAAACCGTTTAATCGATTTCTATTCATTCCACTTCACATACTTATCTTCACTATATGCTAGACGGGCTTGCCACTCCTACTGAGAAAGAATCTTTCATTTAGAAACCTATCGAGGTGGGAGATTTTCGGAGTGTTTCTTTCTGTCACTAGGTACCGCCAGTTAAAGTTTATCTTTTCCGGCGTACCTATAGGTGTTACAAGATCGATGATGGTTTGTTTACGTTGTGTCTCACTTCAGCCAGAGTTCTTTGGTCCTTTGGCTGGTTGACTACTCCGTACTGATGAGGGCCAAGAAGCCTGAAACCGGTATGCGGATTGTTAGGTGAACACGACATAAATTAAACATAATCGAGCTTATCAGAAAGAAACATTTGCATTCAATGTCCATTGATATTATATGGAAGTATGCATGGATTTTCAGGTGAATATCATTCAATGTTCTGCGTGGTATTTGCCAGGAAAGTAGTTGTTTTTCACCTGAGATCTACCATTTTCTGGTTCAATTTTATATTGAATCCTTTATGTAAAGAAAACCGTTTAATTCGATTTTTCTATTCATTCCACTTCACATGGCATTATCTTTCACTATATGCTAGACGGGCTTGCCACTCCTACTGAGAAGGAATCTTTTATTTAGAAACCTATCGAGGTGGGAGATTTTCGGAGTGTTTCTTTCTGTCACTAGGTACCGCCAGTTAAAGTTTATCTTTTCCGGCGTACCTATAGGTGTTACAAGATCGATGATGGTTTGTTTACGTTGTGTCTCACTTCAGCCAGAGTTCTTTGGACCTTTGGCTGGTTGACTACTCCGTACTGATGAGGGCCAAGAAGCCTGAAACCGGTATGCGGATTGTTAGGTGAACACGACATAAATTAAACATAATCGAGCTTATCAGAAAGAAACATTTGCATTCAATGTCCATTGATATTATATGGAAGTATGCATGGATTTTCAGGTGAATATCATTCAATGTTCTGCGTGGTATTTGCCAGGAAAGTGTGAATATCATTCAAGTTCTCTGTATTTCCGGAGGTGAATATCATTCAAGTTCTGCTTTGCGAGTGTGAATATCATTCAAGTTCGTGGTATTTGCCAGGAAAGTAGTCACCGAGATCTACCTTTGGTTCAATTATATTGAACTTGAAAAAACCGTTTAATTGATTTCATTCATTCATTCACATGGCCATTTTCACTATATGCTGACGGGTTCCACGAAGAATCTTATTTAGAAACCTATCGAGGAGATGTTTTCGTCACAGGTACCGCCGTGTTATTCCGCGTACCTATAGTAAATCGATGATGGTTTGTTACGTGTCTCTCAGCCAGATTGACTTGGCTGTTGATCGCAGACAAACGAAACCGGTATGCGGATTGTTAGTGAACGACATAAATTAACATAATCATATCGAAACTGCTCAAGTCATTGATATTATGGAATAGATTTAGTGAATATCATCAAGTTCTGCGTGGATTTGCCGAAGTATGTGTTTTCAGTAATCATTCTGGTTTTTTATTGCTTAGAAGAAGTTTATTCGATTTCTTTCTTCACTTTAGATTATCTTTATAAAACGGTTCATTCTATAATCTTTATAGAAACTATCTGATTGGGTTCTCTAAGGTCTTATTTAAATTTATCTTTGGGTCTTGTGTACAAGACGGAGGTTTGTTTTTTCGCCAAGTTCTGACCTTGGTGTTGACTCCTTCAGCCAGAGCTGAACCGGTTGCGGATTTTAGGGAACGAATAAATACATATCGAGTTTTGAAAGAAAATTAAATCATAATATGAAGAGAGATTTCAGTAATTCATTATTTGGATATTTTCGAAGTATTTTTTCACCTGGTTATTTCCGGTAATTTTTATTGAATCCTTTATTAGTCTTTAATTGATTTTTTATCCCTAATGATTTCTTTCACATTCTAAGGCTACTCACTAGAGAACGTTTTCAAACCTACGAGGATTTTATTTTTGTCTAGTACCGCCGTTAAGTTGTCCTTAGTTTACTTTCGGTGTTCAAGATCGATGATGGTTGTTTGTTTGTTCCTTCCAATTCTTGCCTTTGTGGTTGACTACCTCTCGTGGGCCAAGAAGCCTGAAACCGGTATGCGTTGTTAGGTGAACACGACATAAATTAAACAAATCGAGCTTATCAGAAAGAAACATTTGCATTCAATGTCCATTGATATTATATGGAAGTATGCATGGATTTTCAGGTGAATATCATTCAATGTTCTGCGTGGTATTTGCCAGGAAAGTGTTTTTTCACTGAGATCTACCATTTTCTGGTTAATTTATATTAATCCTTTATGTGAAGAAACGTTTAATTCGATTTTCTATTCATTCCACTTAATGGCATTTCTTTCACTATAGCTGACGGGCTTTCATCCTAGAGAAGGAATCTTTTATTTAGAAACCTATCGAGGTGGGAGTTGTTTTCTTTCTCATAGGTCCCCAGTTAATTTATTTTCCGGCGTACCTATAGGGTTAAAGAGTTGGTTTGTTTACTTGTTCCCTTCAGCCAGAGTTTTTGGACCTTGGCTGTTGACTACTACTATGAGGCCAAGAAGCCTGAAACCGGTATGCGGATTGTTGGTGAACACGACATAAATTAAACATAATCGAGCTTATCAAAAGAAACATTTGCATTCAATGTCATTATATGGAAATATGGATTTTAGTGAATTTCAATTCTGATTTGCGTAGGTTTTCAGGAAATATGTTTTTCATTAATTTTTGTGAATTAATTTTTATTTTTATACCTTTAATTGATTTCTTTCATTCATCTTCATCTACTATAGACTTATGCAACCTCGAGGAAGGAATCTTTTTTGAAACTAGGTGGAGTTTGAGTTTTCTTTCCTGGTGCGTTAAAAGTTTATTTTCGCGTACCTTGTTTAAGCCAGAGTTCTTGTTTGTTGGATTCTCTTAGGCGATCTACCTTTGCGTTGTAGTAACGAGGCAAAATGAAACGTAATCGATTGGAAAAATAAATAATCATCAGTTATGAATAAATTGAATTCATATTTCGTGATTTGAGATGGTTTTCCGGAATACATTTTCTGGTTTTCGGTAATTTTTATGTAAGAAAACCGTTTAATGATTTTTCTTCATCCCCCCCCCCCCCCCCCCCCCCCCCCCCCCCCCCCCCCCCCCCCCCCCCCCCCCCCCCCCCCCCCCCCCCCCCCCCCCCCCCCCCCCCCCCCCCCCCCCCCCCCCCCCCCCCCCCCCCCCCCCCCCCCCCCCCCCCCCCCCCCCCCCCCCCCCCCCCCCCCCCCCCCCCCCCCCCCCCCCCCCCCCCCCCCCCCCCCCCCCCCCCCCCCCCCCCCCCCCCCCCCCCCCCCCCCCTTCACGCTCTCTAAACTTTGAACCTATGAGGGAATTATTTTCTCGAGGAGATTAGTTTTCTTTCCGTACCATAGTTTCGCATTGGTTTGTTGTGTTCTTGCCAGTTCTTGACCTGGCGTGCTCTCCACTGATGAGCCAAGAACAACGGTATGGTTGTTAGGTGAACGACATAAATTAAACATAAGCTTATCGAAGCATTCAATCCATGATATTATGAAGATGCAGGATTTTCGTGATATCATTAATGTTGGTGGTTTTCAGAAATATTTTTCTGTCCTTTTGAATTTATGATCTTTGAAACTTATTCATTCTATCTTCATACTGATCTTTTTTGATCTTCGTTTATGTTATTTTCGGGGTTTGAATAGTTTTTCTGTATCTGTGTTTGCAGCGATCTGATGGTGATCCGTAGAGAGCTACGAGATTATAACGACTATAAAAAATGGCTTCATGAATATTATTTTTATAATATGTTCGGTTTCATATTTGTTTCATATTTTTCATTAATTATCCTTTTTGTTAATTTAATGATTCTTTCATAGAACCTTTATTTATAAGTGAGCTTTCTTTCTTGTATTTTATGAACTACAGTGGGAGTTAATTTTTCTCTATAGAGTGTGTTTTGTTTTCCGACCAGTTTACCTTTGGTGGTTTGTTGTGTGGCCAACGAATCGTTGCGTTTGTGGTGACACTCAATAGCAAACGAGGTATCGATGTAGTTCCATCATTAAATAATGATCAAGAATTTGTGAAATTCATGTTTGGATTGCAGGATTAGGTTTCACATTTCTGTTTTGGTAATTATTTACCTAATTACATTTATTATTTTTATTATCCTTATGATGATCTTTTCATTAGACGGGTTGCCTCTGAGAGAATCTTTATTTAGAAACCTTAGTGGATTGTTTTTTACTAGGTCGCAGTTAAGTTTATCTTTCCGGCTACTAGGTGTAAGGATGGTTTTTTCTTGTCATTCACCAGATTCTTGGACCTTGGCTGGTTGAACCCGTTGATGGGCAAAGATAACCGATGCGGATGTTAGGTGAACGACATAAATTAATAACGGCTTAAAAGAAACATTTGCATTCAATGTCCATTGATATTATATGGAAGTATGCATGGATTTTCAGGTGAATATCATTCAATGTTCTGCGTGGTATTTGCCAGGAAAGTAGTTGTTTTTCACCTGAGATCTACCATTTTCTGGTTCAATTTTATATTGAATCCTTTATGTGAAGAAAACCGTTTAATTCGATTTTTCTATTCATTCCACTTCACATGGCACTTATCTTTCACTATATGCTAGACGGGCTTGCCACTCCTACTGAGAAGGAATCTTTTATTTAGAAACCTATCGAGGTGGGAGATTTTTGGAGTGTTTCTTTCTGTCACTAGGTACCGCCAGTTGAAGTTTATCTTTTCCGGCGTACCTATAGGTGTTACAAGATCGATGATGGTTTGTTTACGTTGTGTCTCACTTCAGCCAGAGTTCTTTGGACCTTTGGCTGGTTGACTACTCCGTACTGATGAGGGCCAAGAAGCCTGAAACCGGTATGCGGATTGTTAGGTGAACACGACATAAATTAAACATAATCGAGCTTATCAGAAAGAAACATTTGCATTCAATGTCCATTGATATTATATGGAAGTATGCATGGATTTTCAGGTGAATATCATTCAATGTTCTGCGTGGTATTTGCCAGGAAAGTAGTTGTTTTTCACCTGAGATCTACCATTTTCTGGTTCAATTTTATATTGAATCCTTTATGTGAAGAAAACCGTTTAATTCGATTTTTTTTTCTAAACATTGTTTTTGTTTGTTAAAAATAATTCGTCTTGTGTAATTGAATAGAAATCCATATTTCTGATCAAATTAATATTATAATTATTTTACTTCCATGGAAAATTTGGAAAAGCAGGTAATCTCTTGGGCAAATTGGAGAATTTTTTTATTTTTGCTTTAGTTACTTGGTTAAGAAAAATTGTAGGTGCTATTTGAAAAAAATTAGTTTTTGACAATGCTTGAATGCAACGTTTCAAAATCGTCTATGCCCATTTGATATAATATGAGACCAGGAGTTGACCTAGACTTAAAACTAACAGCTCAACATTAAGTTACCTAATTTTGAACGGTTTGCGAAATATTTTTTTTTCGTAAACTACTACTGCCATATTTGAAAAAAAATTAGACATATGTCGAAAACTGTGATAGATGTTAACATAATTCAGGTTGTCTCAACTTAGAACCATGTAAAAAATTAGGGTTTCCAATTAAAATAAGAAAATTGGTACCGACTTTTGGTGCACACTGTACCTGACTGAAAATATATTTGGTAGAACAGGCATGATTGAAGTTGAAAAACCTCGAATGCATACCCTACATAAATCACCCTGTATATCTCCGAAATATTTTTCTAGGATTATGGAAGAATTGAGTCATCATTGCTACCAAGAAGAGACATTGATTGCCATAGAAACATTTCAATATATTCTTGATTGATGATTTCCCGAATATAGAAGATGTCCTAAACATACAGGGTGATTCAAAAGTACTTTGACAAACTTCAGGAGGTGATTCCTCACAATATTCTCATATGAATTGTCCAACTAAATATATGTCCGGAAACGCTTGGTTTCCAAGATACAGGGTGTTATAGTTTTATTTTTATTTTCGTTTTTTTTAATTAACATTCGAAATACTGACCTCAATTGTACGAAACGTGGTATTGAGAGATTTTTTGAGGTGTCGAATTCGAACCTGATGTTATTATTGCTCTTACTCGTAGGGGGCGCCACCAACACGTCTTTCTCTTTTTGAAGATTCATAACTTTTCTGAGCGTACTTCTAGCACATTTTTTAGTGAAAAAATCAATTTCTCTATCATATCTACGTAAAAAAACTACCCCTGTTACAAGTCACTATAAGCAACCGTTTTCTAGATATTTGAACTTGAAAATTTCAAGTCGATTATTTGATAATCGATGCGAGTTGAAGTTATTACCATTATTTTGCATTTTCCACAAAAATGCTTAGGAAATGAATTTGACGTTTAAGTAAGTAGTTTTGGTTTTTTCTAGGGGGCGCCACCTATTCTATTTATTTATACTCGTTTGAAATAGTTATTTTTGTATCAAGGGTGCAAAATCTGTATTTTTTTAATAAAATTTGCAATAAATATCAACTTTATAGAATGTAGAATAGAATAAAATGAAGAAAACTAAATTGTATTCAAATAAATTTTTCAAGGTGTCCACCTCCAGCAAAGAAGGCTTTCAGCCTTCTAGTCCTTGAATCTCGTACCCGCTCAAAAATTATTGGTGTGTTTTTTATTGTTTCACAGTCGTCTACTATTCGGTTTCTTAGATCTTCCTCGTTCACTACTGGAGTTTTATGAACTATTGACTCCAAATGTCCCCAAAAATAAAAATCTAGCGGGTTTAGATCTGGGGACCTTGGTGCCCACGCCTGGTTAGGTTCTTCTACACCCCTACCAATCCATCGATTTGGATAAACAGTGTTAAGGAACTTCCTGGCTACAACGCCTAATTGGGCCGGAGCCCCATCATGCATAAACCACATGCGGATACGAATTCCTAATGGTACATTCTGAAGTAGTCCCGGCAATTCATTTTCTAAAAAGTCTCTGTAAGTTGCGCCATTCAGTCAGAACGGGAAAAAAAAATCTATCAAGTAATTATCAATTATTGCCGCCCATACATTTACAGAAAATTGATACTGATAATGTCTTTTACTAACTACGTGCGAATTTTCCAGAGCCAAAACATGGTTGTTATGAAAGTTTGTGATAGCATTTCGGGATAAGTTTGCCTCGTCCTTTTGTAATCGTTATGGAAAGTCTCGTGGCGAAAAGAGCTTGTACCCTCTGAATACAGTATGGATGAAATTGTTGATCATGGATAATTCCTCAAACTGTAGACTGAGTAGAATTGAGAGCTTCAGCAATTATTCTTGTACTTGTTTCTGGATTCTCCTCGAGAGCGTTCAAAACAGCCTCTTCCAATTCTGTGGTTCGGACTGCTCGTTGTCTTTCAATAATATCAGCTGCCATCTTGGAGCTACCTGTTTCTGCCAAACGACGGTGGAGACTGGTAAATGTTGGAGCAAACAAAACGCTTAACTGTCACATAAAATGTAATTTCCAAAACTACTTACTCAAACGTCAAATGCATTTCCTAAGCATTCTTGTGAAAAATGCCAAATAATGGTAATAACTTCAACACGCATCGATTATCAAATAATCGACTTGAAATTTTCAAGTCCAAATATTTAGAAAACGGTTGCTTATAGCGACTCGTAACAATCGTAGCTTCCTTACGTAGATATGATAGAGGATTTGATTTTTTTGAAAAATGTGCTAGAACTACGCTCAAACTTGTTATGAATCTTCAAAGTATATGAAGACGTGTAGGTGGCGCCCTCTACGAGTTAGGGCAATGAAAACATCAGGTTCGAATTCGACACCTCAAAGTACCTCTCATTACCAATTTTCGTTTAATTAAGGCCAGTATTTCGAAAGTTATTTAAAAAAAAACGAAAAAAAAAAATAAACTTCAACACCTTGTTTCTTGGAAACGAAGCGTTTCCAGACATATATTCATTTGGACAATCCATAGTAGAATATTGCGAGGAATCAAGTTTGTCGAAGTACTTTTGAATCACCCTGTATATCGTTATTGGAAATTGAACTGAAAATATTTTCAATAGATAAGTAACCATTCATTTCGCGATTTCCTTGAATACAACGTGATCAAAAAAGAACTCACCGCGAAATAGTGTATATATTCCAAGCGGCATAACCAGAATGGCCACCATCAGGTCAGTGATAGCTAAAGACATCAGGAAGTAGTTGGTCACATTCTGGAGTCTCCTTTCCCAGCAGATAGCCAAACATACCAGGATATTCCCGGCGGCTGTGCCAACAACCAGACCAAGAGCCGATAGGGCCCACCAGTTGACCACTTCCTCCCCGATTGTGGTATAGTTGGTGAGGTTGACGAGGGCCGGTGAGAGGTTGAAAGGGACTGATGTGGAATCGCTGAGTTGTGGTTCTCTTTCAGCCATTGCTGTACTGCGAATGAAATAATGTTATAGGTAAAGATATTCGTGTAAGTTATGTTGAAGTGTTTTCAGAAATCCCGAGCAATATCGCATTAGAGTTTTCAGAAATTGCGCCTGAAATTACTGCAGATGTTGGGGAGGAACTTATCCATATGGAGTTTATTCAGGAACGAGAAAGAATCGAATTGAATGTTCTCGTAAACGATGTGGACCCAATTGTCATACATAACGACTTTATTGAAAAAATGGGCTCATTAGATTTTTGTACAATAACAACATACTATTTATTGGTGACTCCAATTTGAGTGAATATTTAGCTACTCTGGATGGTAGAAGGGCATCACCATGAGTCTCTTCATTACTCAATTTTATCAACTTTTTCGAACTAGATCAATACAATAATATTACCAATAGCAATTATGATATTTCAGATCTGGTTTCAGCAAACTTCACATGTACTAATAATGAAGTGGATAGCGTCTGTTATTGAATATCAATGAAAATAGTTTGTGGCATTCAGACGAGAAAATGAAAACTAGAACTGAAATATGAAAATGTGGATCGGCCAGGATTCGAACCTGGGACCTTTCGATTTCTGGTCGAACGCTCTGCCAACTGAGCCACTAGTCCTTGTTCGAAACCGGCGATCCACACTTTTAAATTCAGTTCTGTGTTAGTAAGGAAGATGATGAGGGTTAATGTGATGCATGAAAACATTCACGCATGCACAACTGATGAAATTATATTGGTCTATCCGCTGGTGTCAATTATATATAGGATTATTGATCAACTTTAAACCCGAAATTTTCAAGTGTGCATGACTCAAGCCAAGTTAATATAAATAATGAAGTGGATAGCGTCTGTAATTGAATATCAATGGAAATAGTTTGTGGCATTCAGACGAGAAAATGGAAACTAGAACTGAAAAATGGAAATGTGGATCGGCCAGGATTCGAAACTGGGACCTTTCGATATCTAGTCGAACGCTCTGCCAACTGAGCCACCAGTCCTTGTTCGAAACCGGCAATTCACACTTTTAAAGTCAGTTCTGTGTAAGTAACGAAGATGATGAGGGTTAATGTGATGCATGAAAACATTCACGCATGCACACATTATGAAATTATATTGGTCTATCCGCTGGTGTTAATTACATATTTATATATATATATATATATATTTAATATTTATATATATATATATATATATATATGATATTTATATATATATGATTATCGACCAACTTCAAACCCGAAAGTATCAAGTGTGCATGACTCGAACCAAGTAAATATAAATAATGAAGTGGAACGTCTGTATTGAAATTTTGGAAATAGTTTGTGGCATTCAGACGAGAAAATGAAAACTAGAACTGAAAAATAAAAATGTGGATCGGCCAGGATTCGAATCTGGGACCTTTCGATTTCTAGTCGAACGCTCTGCCAACTGAGCTACCAGTCCTTGTTCGAAACCGGCGATTCACACTTTCAAAGTCAGTTCTGTGTAAGTAACGAAGATCATTAGGGTTAATGTGATGCATGGAAACATTCACGCATGCACACCCAATGAAATTATATTGGTCGATCCACTGGTGTCAATTATATATATGATCATATGATTATGGACCAACTTCAAACCCAAATTTTTTCCAGTGTGCATGACTCAAGCCAAGTGAATATAAATAATGAAGTGGATAGCGTCTGTAATGAAATAACAATGGAAATAGTTTGTGGCATTCAGACGAGAAAATGAAAAGTAGAACTGGAGAATAAAAATGTGGATCGGCCAGGATTCGAACCTGGGACCTTTCGATTTCTAGTCGAACGCTCTGCCAACTGAGCCACCAGTCCTTGTTCGAAACCGGTGAGTCACACTTAAATTCAGTTCTGTGTAAGTAACGAAGATGATGAGGGTGAATGTGATGCATGAAAACATTCACGCATGCACACCTTATGAAATTATATTGGTCTATCCGCTGGTGTCAATCATATATAGGATTATCGACCAACTTCAAACCCGAAATTTTCAAGTGTGCATGACTCACGCCAAGTAAATATAAATAATGAAGTGGATAGCGTCTGTAATCAAATATCAATGAAAATGGTTTGTGGCATTTTGACGAGAAAATGAAAACTAGAACTGAAAAATGAAAATGTGGATCGGCCAGGATTCGAACCTGGGACCTTTCGATTTCTAGTCGAATGCTCTGCCAACTGAGCTACCAGTCCCTGTTCAAAACCGGCAATTCACACTTTTAAAGTCAGTTCTGTGTAAGTACCGAAGATGATGAGGGTTAATGGGATGCATGAAAACTTTCACGCATGTACTGTTGAGTCAGCTCCCGAAATATAATTCAAGAAGACTTTCATCATTCTTTCCTCCTAATTACATATGTACCAAACAGTAAGAGTCGTTATAATAAAAATAAATCTGAATTGGTCTATTATAACTACAAAAAAGCCAATTATTTATTTTTGTTATGAAGGCGCGGCCTAAGATTTGAAAATATGGCAACGTTGATTGAAGCTATCAACTGTAGGATTGGTTGATTGGGAAATCACGTCACAACATTTTGAAACGGCGCTATTAGAATTTTGCCGACTTTAAATATTTTTTTTCAAGTTTTAGAAGGAAATTACCAACAGATTTTTTACAAGCTGTAGAATCCATTAAAAATATTTTGATAATTTCAAATGTAACATCATTTTGAATTTATCTAACTATGATAAACTGCAAATAATATAAACAATTGATAACTCCAAATCATCACCACCTATTATATAGATATTTGTAGTCTTGAGGAATAGGGCGTTTTTCATTTTTAATGAAGATGCATAATCTTTGTCAAATATTTCCACGAAATGATATAACTAGTGGACATTCACCAAACTGCTTCTCCAGAATACATAAAACTGATTATTTTTTCTTCCAGGGAAGAGGAAACCCGATCAATGCCGAGGAATGTTTTGCCACGTCCCCAAAAAATATTTACACAGTATTCGAAAATATTGTTCAATCCTGGAATCTCTGCTTCTTGTATTTCGCCTATTAGACCGTGGTATAGTGACAGATTTTGATATACGATTTTACTCAGTATCCCTTTTAGAGGAGAATATTGTCCGTATATCCTCATGATAATAATGCATGAATCAGAGTCATCCTGGGTTTTTCATATTGAAGAAATATTCGTAATTTGTTCGAAAATTATGTATTTCGGTACGATTTTAATTAGGCTGCCATGGGTTATGTAATGAAATAAATGAAAACATCCTCGGAAAATCATTGGTATACCGTTAGGAAGGGCTCGAAGGGCGGGTATGGTCACGTATACAAGTTCTTGTTATAAAACTGCTTGAAAAAGATGGCACACCGATTGCGTATGCCCAAGTTCTTTTTACATTGCAAAAATTTTGAAGAGTTATGGAATAACATTCCGTGATTTTAATCAGTATGCCATTCTATTTTCATACAATTTATGGTAAAGTATGATGTACATGAAATTGGCATATCGTTTGAGAGCGTAAAAACTACAGGCATGCGCAAAAAACATTGCAAAATATAAATATAAAATTTCAGCGTTTCAAGCAGTATGCCTTTCTATTATTATGATATTCATGTTTGGGGAAAAAAAGACATATCAATGAGTAAGGGCCAAGGTTGTGGAGAAGTGAATAAAAAGGATGCAAATATAGGGATACCGGTGTAAGATGAACGTACCATTTCTTGTGTTCTCAAGCAGTATGCCCTTCCATTTTAATGATAATCATGGTATATGTAGGCGGAATAACAAATGGTGTACCAACAAGTAAGGGCCAAGGTTGTAGAAATATTAAAAGAAACATCGACTACAAAATACGAATAACACCATTTATTTAAAATGAAACCAAGAACAAAGAACTCATACAGTTTGGAGAATACCATGTGGATACTGTCAGAGTATCTATATAAGTCAAACAAAACAACACTTGTAGGAGCGAATACAAGCCCATAAATACTCAAAAATTGACATGACAACCTTATTCAAACACGAAAATGAAAATCAACATGAGTTTGACACTAAAAACGTAATAATTTCGACCAAAGAAAGATATTCAAGAGTGAGAACATTTCTTGAAATGATACTCATGAAAAAAGACTTCAACAATATTAAATAATAATATACGGGCGATTTGAGGTGGAAGGGGGTGAGTTTTTAAGGTGAAAAACGGTTAATCTCGATTTTCGGCAAAACTACAAGTCCTATAGAATAAAGTTGAATGGCAAAGTTATAGGTGATGGAAATATCTACAACTTTTGTATTCACACTGGAAGACAGTCAAGGGATAGCAAATGCTATGAATTCTCACTATGTTTCAGTAGGTACGAATTTGGCAAGGGAAATTATACAGGATGGTGAATATACACCTCCACGGAGTAGAATCATATCCCACTCGCTATTCCTCTATGCAACAGACCCTATCGAAGTAAAAGGAATTATACTTTCCCTAAAAAATGGTAAATCCCCCGGATTCGACTCCGTGAAGGCTGAAACTCTGAAAACCATAGCAGACAGAATATCGATCCCACTTGCACATATCTTTAATAAAAGCATGCAACAGGGTATATTCCCAACACCTTTCAAAAGAACCATTGTATTTCCGTTATTCAAAAATGGCAACCGTGAAGACATAGTTAACTACAGACCTATCTCCACCATTACAAATTTCTCAAAAATTTTCGAAAAATTACTGAAATTTCGCCTTTGTAAATTTCTGGACAAACATAAGGTTATATCGTGTAACCAATTCGGCTTTAGAGAAGGTGTGTCTACCCAGGATGCTATTCTGCAACTTACCACTCAAATGTACTCCGCCCTAGATAATAGTCAACCATCCCTTTGTGTATTCATAGATCTGTCAAAAGCTTTTGACACTGTAAGCCATAAATTGCTTTTGGAATCACTAGAAAACGTAGGCGTAAGAGGCATATGCTTAGATATCTTCAAAAACTACCTCTCTGATAGACCTCAGTCTGTTAAAGTTGATGATAAGCTGAGCATAGAACAGAAAATAGAATATGGCGTACCACAAGGCACAGTCCTTGGTCCAATTTTATTTAATGTATACATCAATAGCTTGTTTGATACTCACAGCTGTGGTAAGATAACCACATATGCGGATGACACGGCTATATTTTATAGCGACAAAGACTGGATAACATTGAAATCCACAGCCGAAAATGACTTGAAAAGCATAAGGTCTTGGTTCAATAGCAGACTTCTCACCATCAATGCCAAAAAAACATTTTTCCTTCCAATATGCTCGAATAAACCCACCTTACCGACCTATAATACGCTTCATGTCTCAGATGACTTCATTATTGAGTCAACTAACAAATTCAAATATCTCGGTATAGTCTTGGATAATCACCTCAAATGGAACTTCCACATCAAATATTTAAATAAAAAACTGCAATTTCTGATATATAAATTTTACAATCTGAGGAATATACTGAATAACAGTGAACTGAAGATGATATATTACGCACTAGCTCAATCTCACATTTCGTATGGAATTATTATCTGGGGCGCTGCTGGTAAAACTTTAATTAACAGTCTCATAATAGTTCAGAAAAACTCATAAAAATACTATTTAGCAGAGACAGAACTTACTCCTCAAACAACCTCTACAGAGAAACTGGATTTTTCGACCCCAGACAATTATTTCTACTTTCTAGTAATATACAACAACACAAACTCCGAACAGAATTGAAAATAAATTATCATACCCACAATACTCGCAATAGGAATTCCAACTACTTACCACCTAAGGTCAATAAAACAATTGGCCAAAGAAACTTCTCGTTCCTAGGTCCTAAACTGTACAGACTCTTACCGTCATTTATACGCGAAATCACAAATGTTCATCGTTATAAGAAAGAAGTGAAAAGCTACATACTCACACTACCTCGAGAAATTATCCATCAAATGATAGACAACCCAGGTACACAATGATAAGAATTAGGTTCTATTCATATCGCCTACCTGAGCATGATCCTTTTTTAAATCTAATAAGTACTTCATAATAACCGTACACTGACAATCGTACTATGTTATATCCAAGTTCATACCTAACTATGGACCTTTAAAGATCTTCGTATGCCACATTGCAATGCGACAATCATCGTAATTAAATTCAAGTTTTAACTTAAAAGTAATTGCATAATTGCAACTGTGTTATATTCTACTTCTGTGTTCTACAGATATATACTATCTCTCAATGCCAATGATAATATTCCTCTAACATCCCTCTCAACCTACTCTGAACCACCACATCGGCCCCATCTTATTAACTTCTTCACTCATAAACTGTTTTTGTAAAATTACTGTACTTCCTTATCTAATGTAAATACAATTCCCAAAAATATTGTCACCGCACTCTTAGTCGACACTCATAAAATTCAAGAGTGTACTTATTATATAATATATATTAGTCTCAATTGTTCTATTGCTCTTGAAACATATAAGAATGTATTTAAAAGTGTATTCTATTATATAAACTATACTAGACCCTACTGTATAAGATATATTCAAATGTATTAATTTAATTTAATTTAGTTTCAACCCGCACAAGAATTTTTAAATTCTTTTTGGGTATCTCATTTATTGTACAATCTCTCTATGTATTACTATGAAAATTGTCCTCTGTACAATAAAATTACTATTACTACTATTACACTTTTTCCACATAACCTCAAAATGTATTTGAAAAATTGCTTTTTTATTTTTATCTTTCACAAAAAAGAAATATTTTTCACGAAATTTGGTGAAAACTTACCTTCTTATGTCCCAAACACACTATAATTCATTTGATTTGGAATATTTATTTTTTCATCTTATTTTGAATTAATACCGAAAAACCACCCTTATTTCAATAAAAAATTCTCGCGACAAAATATCAGCTTTTTTCAAAAAGTCGGTGAGCTTTTTATTCGTTAAAATCTCTACGTTCTGATGGTGAAAAAAAAAATACATTACTATGGTAAATGTTCTCAGAAAATGCAAACAAACGAAAAAAACTCGAATCCGAAAATCTACAGTATTTTGAGAAAGTTGTAGAATCTTCTTTAAATTATATGCTTAGATGCCTATTTATTGCTATTTTGAGATAACTCATATACCTAAGTGACCTACGGAAAATTTTAGCCCATCAATAGGTATTTCATAGAGAAGCGGTGAAGGGGCTAGGAGGATCTGGGCCTTACTATCTGTTATTTCTTTGTATTTTCTGGGAACATTTAGCTAGTAATGTATTTTTTTTCATCAGAAAGTAGAGATTTCAACGAATAGAAAGTTCACCGACTTTTTAAAAAAAGCTGATATTTTGACGCGAGAATTTTCGATTGCAAATTAGGGTGCTTTTTCGATATTAAGTCAAAATAAGGTGAAAAAATAAATATTTCAAATCAAATAAATAACAGTGTGTTTGGGACATAAAAAGGTAAGTTCTCACCAAATTTCGTGAATTTTTTTTTATTGTAAAAGATAAAATATTAATGATAGAAATGATATAAAAATATAAATGATTTATAGCAACTTTTTCAACTTTGTTTATAATAGCAATAATTAAAACTGATCTTCACCTGTTGCCATCAAAATACAGTGAGGCTCATATATTATAACTTGACCTTCTAAATAATCCAGTGTATTCATGAAGGGGGAAAACATGAAAGATAAACCATTTCCAATAACAACGAAATCACACATCTTCAACAACATTCGACAATGCGGAAGCAGAAAAATAAATAGAATATTCGTGTTTTAACCTGAAGATGACAAATACTATGTCGAAACGTCGTTAAAAGGAATTATACACATTGACTGAATCAAACAATTATTCCAAGAAATTGAGCCTTATATTGGTAGTACTTAGTTATGAAGAAATGTGTTTTAACGTTACATATCCGGTTCCTATATCCTATATCCTTTGTATATAATTCCATCCTTTCATATAATGTAATTATTGTGACCGTTGCAGGAGTATCTGTCAATGTCAACTACATATGTGTGTCAATGTTCACAAGTGAAAAATCAATCATCCCCTATTTTACTACCCATAGGGGTGGATAATTCCATTCCAAATCAAAATATGATCAACTATGAGGTATACCCTATCTAATAAAAGAAGAACAATCCAAATCGAAAAACCCACTACAAAGTTATGCCTGATAGAATCGGTTAACGGACCAAAATTCAATGGATTTTTTTGATCGAATTCAAATGAGATCATCTTCAAAGTACACCCTATCCAATGAAAAAAGAATCATCGGAATCGAACTGCGCTGTGAAAAGTTATGCGTGATCACACATAAAAAAAAAAAAAAAAATATACGCGTCGACTAGAGAACCTCCTCCTTTTTGGTTTCGTCGGTTAAAAAAAAATGGCTTGGGCATACGCAATCGATATGCCATCTTTTTTTGAGCAGTTTTATAACAAGAACTTGTATACTTATCAGTGGCAGCCTGTTTAAAAACGCGGAAAATATCCTTATTCAAATACAAGTTCACGTGACCATACTAGCCTCCGGGCCCATCCTAACGATTGCCAATGTTTTTCCGAAGAATTTTTTTTTGAATTTCATTACAAAACACATGGCATCCCGATTGAAATCGTACCAAAACACATAATTCTTGAACAAATGACGAATCATTTTTCAATATGAAGAACCTAGGACGATTTTTTTATTCATGCATTATTATCATGAGGATATACGGACAAAATTTTCCTCTAAAAGTCATACTGAATAAAATCGTATCTCAAAATCTGACACTATTCCACGGTCTATATATTTCGTACTGATTCCATATTTGGACCCTGTATATGTTTAATGTTACTCAAGTTTCGTTACAACAACTACATCCAAGCTGTACTCACCGAATATTCTCAGGCCTGGTGTATACTCCGAAGACTTCTACGGTGGAAATAAATCATTTCCCCGATTTGAACTACGAACTTCACAACACTTTTATTTAAGCTAATGGAACACCTAATTCAAATAACTCCGGATAAACACTTCGAACACTGATAACACATATTACACCCAACAATGGGAAAACTTTCCGCTCTACGAAAATTGTTGCAGGCTATTGCGGATATACACTCGTTTATTAAAGATATACACTAGTATATTACGGATATACACCGATTAATATTGGTTTCGTTTTCTCGGTGAAGAGATTGATTTTATCGCTCGCGTTTGTTAATCCCGCTCAGGAAGTAGATTGGGGTTTCATTAGTTCCCAACCAATCCGAAACTACGCCAGATTTTAGAAGCACTATATAGATCTTTATGGAGATTAATTCCAGCGGCTCGTATGTGTGGAAATAGGATAAGAGATGATGAATCAGCTCTTGGTGCAGCTGGATTGTATAGCGCGGGACCTGCAAAGGAAATTTATATTAGATTCGGAAGGGCAAAATGAAATCAACGACTTCTTTTCAGGGTGAGTTGATGATTATGTTTCATTGTAAGCATTAGTAGTAGAACAGGGAAACATTCTCAATTGGATATTGATAAAAAGATTTTTCTGTGAATTGAAAAATCCACAAAAAATAACTTCATTTTTATCGAGGATTTTTCAATTCACAGAAAAATATTTTTATCAATAGCCAATTGAGAATGTTTCCCTTTTCAACATGAATACCCCACAAGAGGTTATCTTGACGATGGAAGATAGTGACTTAAGTTTATCTTTCAGTCGCAGATGATTCCACATCTGATTCTACGAATATTCTGTTCATATTTTCAACAAATCAATTTATCATACCCCATGAGAGGTTTTGATGTCAGGAAACACTAATTTCAAAGTGTCTCTCCAAAAGAAATGATTTTTCCATCTTTGCAAAATGAGATTGCTTCTTGAAAATGTGTTTCCCATTTCTTCCGGTCTTCCTGATGATCGTGGAAGCGTGGAATAGATTTCCGTCAACAAAAATGTATTGAAGACCTAGTGAATGCGATATCTCTCTTGCGTCAATGTTACGAATGATTTCTGGTGAGTACTCTTTTTTTGGAAAACACTCTTTTTTGCCTCATTCATCTTCATGAGTTCTTAATTGAGACTGGAATAGAAAATCAAATAACTATCTGAATGAAAATGCAAATTTTCAATTTCAGATTTTTCTTTTGAGTTAGGGTCTTTTCAGAATATCTATCAGATGTAGTTCAATGTCCAGCGTGGCTTTAGCCGGGGAAGTAGTTGTTTTCTGTTAGACATTCACAAAAAATAACTTCATTTTTATCGTGGATTTTTCAATTCACAGAAAAATCTTTTTATCAATATCCAATTGAGAATGTTTCCCTTTTCAACATGAATACCCCACAAGAGGTTATTTTGACGATGGAAGATAGTGACTAAAGTTTATCTTTCAGTCGCAGATGATTCCACGTCTGATTCTATGAACATTCTGTTCATATTTTCAACAAATCATTAGTAGTAATTCTGTTAGCTATATGTTAAAATTTACCACGAGTTAAAAATAAAAGGTATGTTTAATACATAAAGCAAATCTATAACTTTCTGTTTAATTTTAACCTGTCTGAACCTATACCTTTCTCAATTCATTGATTTCCTTATTTTTTGTGCAAAACCTAGCTTCAATTAAATGTTTATTACTTACGGTATTTGGACTCGAACAAAACTGAGATTCTGGGTGTAGTTTTCCAATGTTCTGGGCATTAGTTATGTTTGAGGGAATTCGTTCTCCACTATACAGGGTCGTTCAAAATTTGTGATTGTTCCGATAGATACAAAAATGGTGAAAAGTTCATTTTTTTAATTGAACACCCTGTATATCATGGAATATCCTGAAAGAAAGACAATTGAAGTTTTTTCCAAATGATGTTGTTCCTATACCAAAATGGTCTGGTTTCCAAAATGAAAGCAAGTTTCTATAAAAATCCAAAATATCTGCATTTGAATATGTATTATTATTCATTTTGCCATGGAAATCACTGCTGGTTGAACTAAAAGATTGTCTTGCTGTTTTCTGGTCACGGTACACTACTACCATTTCCATTTTCCAGTATAACAAATCGAAATAGGTAATATTACCCAATTGAAATGATCTGATTAAGAAATCAAAGCAATCTGTATTGTTTCGTTAAAAATTTTTAATAATAGAAAAATATCTCAAGAAAATTTGGAAATAGGTTTGAGTCATACTCGAAAAAACTTCCATTAGAAATTATTTTTTAGAGTATTCTGTATATATCATTTCAGTATCTACTACCTACTCTGACTTTTTTTTTCGAGTATGACTCATATCTATTTCAAAAATTTTCTTAGATATTTTTCTATTCAATATAATAATAATAATAATAATATATGTTTATTCATCATAATAATAATACATAATATATACTTATACAAGTGTGCGTGTGAATAAACAGGTGGGTCACAGAAGTAGTATTAACTACTTGTGTATGTGATTTCCATAGTATTTTTATTTTATTTTTTATTACATTAAAATGGGTAGAATTTGTATTTTTTTTTTCAAATGGTAAACATGGTAGAAAATTGTTGATTTGCCACATTCAGGTAGTATATTACATCATAAGTTGGCTCTTCTCATTGAGATTTCACATATATTAGAAGGTAAGTCACAATCGGGGTAATTTTCTATCACAATCGGGGTAATTTTCCAGTCACAATTGGGGTAATTTTCCAGTACTAATAAAGAAGAGTTATGAAATATACATGATGGATACACACATTGATATACACAAATACACTAATATGCACACATACATATACATCATGAATTGCTCAGTTATATGTTTTTATCTCTGGTTAACAATTTCGGTGAATATAACTCTATCTTAGGCAATCCATTTTTTCAATTCTTTTTCAAACGTTCGGTAGTTTTTTATATCTTTCAATTCGTTTGGTAATAAAGCATATATTCTGGGTGCTAAATAATTGGTATTTCGTTGGCCGATAGTTTTTTCGCAACGTGGGAAGAAAATTTCATCAATTTTTCGAGTGTTGTAGGGGTGTTTATGTAGAGTGAGTTAAATTTTTCCTAGTTTTACGAAAATAATTATTTTTTGAAAAAAAATCTGTCTCACATCTTTTATTTGGGATTCGCTGTATTAAGAATTTGTGGAAAAAGATGCCTTTTTACCATATATTATTTTTAATATCCATTTTTGTAAAACATGTACTTCATTTAGAAAACAGTCATTAACTCCGGTCCAACGCAATATTCCATATGATAGTATAGACTCTATTAGGGAGAAATATAGTGTTTTTAAATGTTTTATGTTTAGGAAATCTTTGAGGTGTTTAAATTTCGATGAGAATCCCCTGAGTTTTCTGACAATTTCTTTTGTCTGTAAGTCTCATCTCATATGGCGATCAACCGTTATACCGAGATATTTTGTTTTTTCCGATTCGGGAATTTGAGAGTTTAATCCGACATTGAAAGGCCCTAAGTTGAACAGACTATTTATATATGACGTAAAGGGTGAGTAGTTCGTTTTCTTGTAATTTAGTGTCAATTTATTCATTTGTAACCAGTTTGATATATTTGGAAAATCGATTTCTATTTTTTCTTTCAATTTCTGCCAAGTTGGAGCTGTATATAATATGGTTATATCGTCGGCAAAACTGATAATTCCGACGGTAGTATTGAGAAAAAACATACTGTTCATATATATAATAAATAAGAGTGGGCCAAGGACAGTTCCTTGGGGTACTCCAAAAGTAACTGTTCTTGCTGTACTATAAGTATAATAATAATTTCGCCGGTAGTATTGAGAAAAAGCATACTGTTCATATATATAATAAATAAGAGTGGGCCAAGGACAGTTCCTTGGGGTACTCCAAAAGTAACTGATCTTGCTGTACTATAAGTTCCTTCGAACTCCACTCTCTGTTCCCTATCAGATCTATGCCAACACTGAATTCCATCTGACAGTTAGAGAAAAATTCAGGTTCCAGCTGTATCTCCAGAAGTGCGATGAAACCTCAGGTCCTCAAGGTTGTTTTTTTTTTGAAAAAGAAGACTGCGGGTTCTGCTGCACTATGGGACTTTATAAAAGATAGCGATAGGTATGCGACATGTTCAGTAAAAGTTATTTATATTTGTCAGTAGAACTCAAAAGCAGAATGAAATTCTGGGTATTCCATTTAAAATTCGGAAGTTGATATTAGTTGAAGTACATGTGACAACATTGCAGTATTTATATCTCAGATATCCAGAAACGTCCAATAAGCCATCGAGTTTGGAATACCTGTATATTAATCATTCTTTGTACAATCAGTTCGTCATCTTATCATTTATACACTTCAATACACCACAGAACCTTCTGCATGTTCTCGCTATAATTTGATCACTTTGACCATGAAGATAAATAATTTCATCAAAACTTAGTTTGAATAGTTATTGCCTTCCCTTTTGATTCTTATCTGATCAAATTTTTGGCAATGAACGCGCAAACGTTTTATTATTAATGCACTAATTGTCGAATTTTCATAATGATATATTCCATTACATTCAATACAAAATATGGCAAAATAATCCGATTTTTATAGAAACTTGCTTTTATTTCGGAAACCACACCTTCAGGTAGGGGAACATATACATAATTTGAAAGGTACTTTAATTGTCTTCCAGGATATTCGATAATATACCTGGTGTTCCATTCAAAAAAATGTACTTTTCACCATTTTTGTATCTTTCGGAAAAATCACAAATTTTGAACGACCCCGTATAGTGGAGAACGAATTCCCTGGAACATAACTAATGCACAGAACATTGGTAAACTACACCCAGAATTTCAGCTTTGTTCGAGTCCAAATACCGCAGTTATAAACATTTAATTGAAGCTATGTTTTGCACAAAAAATAAGGAAATCAATGAATTTCTCGAAAACCGCTTGAAATAGTTATAGGGAAGTAACATACAAAAATGATCGCAAAGCAAACAATGTCAAAGTTGTTGCTACTTTTCAATATAAGCGGCAACGCCGCAGCGCTGAGAATATTTTAGGTCGATAGAGCAGAACTAATTGAATACGCAAAGAACCAAATTTTCAAAATTAACCTGTGTCCCGTTCTCCAGAAACGTCTAATAGGCCATCGAGTGTGACACACAGAGAAATCGTATTACCAAAACAAAATAATTAGCTCTCAAGATACTGGCAAAGCCACGTGGGAAGTAGTAAATGAGTTATCTAATCGAAAAAAACAACAACAAAATATAAGGATTCTACACGATGGTCATATCATTGATAATCCCATTCAGGTGGCAAATGTTTTAAGAGGTTTTTTCGTGAACGCACCAAGTGACCCAACAAAAAAAATACCAGCTTCTCACAATCAAGTTTATGTGGCAAAAAAAACTCATAAAAACACAATATTTTTCAGGCCTTTTTCCGAACCTGAGCTTGTCTCTCTTCTGAAGCTCAAATTAAAAAATAAAACATCATCAGGCTTTGATGAAATTCTAGCATTTCTTCTGGAAAGATCTATACAATATGTGATTGAACCCATCACCTTGTTAGTTGATCTCTCATTTCGGGTAGGAGAGTTTCCACAATCACTGAAGATGGGAAAGATCGTGCCACTGCACAAAAAAAGAGATAGACTAGACATAGAGAATTATAGACCTGTGACAGTACCTTCAAGTATGTCAAGTATTTTTGAGATTAGTTTTTTGAACCGCCTCATGGACTTCCTGGAGAGCGAAAAAATTTTGACGAACAGCCAACATGGTTTTTGCTCAAAAAGGTCTAGAAACACCGCTGTTTTAGCATACATTGAACAATTAGTTGAAATGATCGACGCAGGCGAGTGTCCTGCTGGGATTTTTTGCGATCTCAGCAGGGCATTCGACTGTGTCAGTCATAGTGAACTCTTGTCAATTCGTGGAAATGCCTGTGATTGGGTGGCTTCCTTCTTAGAAAATAGGCAACATTAGGTCAGCCTGACATCCGTGGAGAATGGACACATAAAAAAAAGTAAAATCTGAACCTACGTACTGTCACAGGGGTACCCCAAGGATCCGTACTAGGTCCAATTTTGTTTCTGTTGTACATTAACGAAGTGGATACGATAACCGATGAAGCAATTTTTACCATTTATGCCGATGACACCTCTCTATTAATTTCCAATGAAAATTACAATACCCTTATTTCCAAATGTAACAGTGTACTGAATAATATCTCCGAGTGGTTCATGACAAATGAACTCTTTTTCAATATAAAAAAAAACCAATTAGTCCGTTTCTACATCCGACAAATGGAGATACAACTGAGTGGTTCAGCTATACAGAATACGAAAACAACAAAATTTCTCGGGATAATGATAGATGAAAACCTTGATTGGAGGAGTCATTGTCAAGCCGTCATTAGTAAACTGGATTCATTGGGTTATATGCTTAGGGCCCTAAGACCAATTCTGCGGCAATATCAGTTACTTCTTGTATATCACAGCCTGGCAGCATCAAATTTGAGATACGGTATATGTTTTCGGGGTAACTCTACACTATCCAATGATGTATTCATCGCACAAAAAAAACTGATAAAAATAATCGCTGGAATGAAACAAAATGAAACATGTAGAACAATATTCAGAGAGCTACGTATTTTGACTGTAGCGTGTCTTCTGATAATGGAACTTTGCCTATATATTTTCGACAACAAGAAATCTTCTAAAGAAATAAGAAACATTCATTCGAAACAAACTAGACAAAAAAATAACTATTATGTGCCTTACTGTAAATATAAAATAACCTCAAACGCTCCTTCACACCTCGGCCTGCAAATTTCTAACAGGCTTCCATGTAAAATAAAACATAAAAAATGTAACTGTCATGAGTTCAAAAAGAACCTACAAGAATTTCTACTAGAAAAAGTTTTTATTCACTGTCCGAGTTTTATACCGGATGTTCAGGTATGTTGTGTTGTTGTATTTATTTTTTAAGCTTCAGGATTAAGTTAGGTTAAGTTATTGTCCGAGTTTTATAGCGAATGTTCAGGTACATTTTATTTTTTGTGTTGGATCTTCCAAGCTCTAGGATTGAGTTAGGTTGAGTTACACAATTGACTATTCTTATACAAATTTATATTTGTCTCCAAAGAAAATAAATGCTACTTACCTACTTACACCCTGTGTATACGTTAAATTGCAATGTTACAATGAAAATAATAACGGGTGCTCATAAGGTACACTTTAAAATTTACCATCGATAAAATTATGGCTTTTGGTGGTCTAATTCATCTTGTAATCGAAGAATATGATGAAATTAGAAGAAGGATGAAAGTACAATTTTGTAAATTTCCAAAAAAAACATAATAAAGTCAATATTTTAGAACCCGAAATAAACAAATAATTCGACAATTACTAGATGTCAGTAGAGCATTAGAACTACTAGAAGAGGTGTTTTTAAAACTATTTCGACTCGATAAAGCTTCCTGCCAATATCTCATTATAGTCTGATTAACAATTTAAAAAACGGGTTAATTCTTGTTCTCGGTCCTAAAAATATGTGCGATAGCTCATACGATTCGGAATAACGTCTAGAAAAATGAATCTCGAGCATTTAATAGCTCGTAAAAAATTTCAATTGTTTTAACAAAATGAGATGAAAAAAAAAAGATATTCAGTTTTTCGTTAATAACTCAAAAACTATTGATATTTGAGAACGTTTTAAAGAATATCCTTAAAGAAGACGAAATTTCCAATGAAACAGTACGGGCTCCCGGAATTTGAAACAGTACGGGCACCCGAAATTTGAAAAATGTATGGTATCATCGGAACACTTGAAAGAATGAAGCCCCGTTGGAAAAAAAAATTATGACGATTTTTTTAAAAGTTATGCGATTGTTAATTAACTAATTTTTATCCAATCTCTGTTTCACAAAAGTAGACATAAAAGTTCAAATAATTGACTTATAAATTTTTTGCTTTTTGGAGCCCTTCCTACTATACATACTCACATACACGTGATGAAAGTTTATTCAAGATTTATATTTTGTTTGTAATAATTTTTTTAAATGAAAAAATATTAAATATAAAAAAAAAATTGTTAAAAACTCTTTTGTTGACGAATATTATTATACAGCTTTTTGCATCTAATAATGACATTGATTAACGTAGGGAAAAAAATGTTTACGTCATTTGTTAAGAAATTGTTTATGAACAAATAGACAAGTATAATATTTCAAAAACATTCTTTCTCATCATTTTATTGTCAAGACAAAATGATGATTTAAAAAAAACCTTAAACACATTTTTCAATTGTTTATAATCGTTTTTTTTTATATTTCGTTTGTTTAAATAATTAATTGGGAAAAAAATTTCTCTTTAGAAATCATAACTGGCATTTCTCTATCGGTTAACAAAAAAAAATTTTTGCAATAATTTCATTGTTTATTAAGTTAACAATTTGTTATAAACAATTTGTGACCTTCGGTTAATTTTTTTCCTGGTAGTAAAAAAAATTACAAAAACAGCCATATACAACAAAGAACTGGAAAAATTGTCTTTAATTTTTCATAACACTTTCAAAGTGGCCTCTTAGTTTTTCAAGTAACAAATATTTTAAATTATAAGAGACATTTTTGTAAAGGATTAATCAATCTTTGGAATGAATAAAAATCCATTTGTTTTGTTAACCTATAGAGAAATGCTTATTATGAATTCAAGGAAAACATCTCTTAATTAATTATTTAAACAAACGGAATATAAAAAAACTATCATAAACAATTAAAAAATTCATTCTTGGAGTGATGGAATACGTATCAACCCATACCGGGTAGTGAAAGCTGCACCCTCTTTAGAATTTTCAGATATATAGATTCCAAATTATTTCTTGGCCATTTTCGGGAACCACCATCATGGCAAGGGCTGAAGACCGGTCTCAAGTCCTTGTTGTTTGTTGTCTACTCAAAATTAGTTACTCACATTAGTTTTGGAGTTTAGTTATCAAGACTAGAAAGGTTCATTTAATTTTTTTATTTTCAGTTTTTATTTTGCGTCGGTTTTGATTTGTTCTGTTAAAAAGTTTGTTTATACAATATACTCTTTCCAGAGTGCCTATTTCTCACCTATTACATCTAATACTCCAAGCTTGCGATGAAGTTGGGTGCGGGAATATTTATTGATTTCCATGAATTGGATAGTCGCCATCCG
The DNA here is from genome assembly GCA_018342105.1 of Gonioctena quinquepunctata. Taxonomy (NCBI): domain Eukaryota; kingdom Metazoa; phylum Arthropoda; class Insecta; order Coleoptera; family Chrysomelidae; genus Gonioctena; species Gonioctena quinquepunctata. The sequence continues at coordinate 237,202 of JAFIRS010000209.1, read as the reverse complement.
GAATTGTATCGTGATTCACTACCGAAATTGAAGCAAAATAAAGTATTTTCAATCGCGAAGTTCATATTCGTGCTGAATTGGAAGATGTAATCCATTGTTATTTACTACTCAGAATGCAATCAACGTGCTTTGGAGGTGTTTCGCTATTAGGATATTGAAAGTTTTCGCTCCGATTCGGGGTTATAAATAAACTGCGAAATACGTGACGTTCACAATCTGTTTCGGGGAGTTTCGTTATGGATATTTGGGAGCTTTCAGCTGGAATGGAATAAGTTGTTATCTATAATTTTTTGTTCTCTTTGCCATCCGAACAAGAAGTGCAATTAGTTCGAAGCGGGATTATTCCCTATCCTCCAGAATGCTCCTATGAAGTTTAATCGGTCCCAATGAGCACAGAAACGTTGAAATTATTGGAAAGCATACAACTGGAAATTATTTATTATGAAAAAGAAGGAATTTTGTGGCATAGAGGACAAATTAATGAATTAGAGAAAAAAAGCATCCTCAAGTGGGAGTCGAACCCGCGACCTTATGATTTCTAGCCATACGCTCTACCATCTGAGCTATTCGATGACATAGGAATCGACACACACTCGTAAACACTTTTCTTCCATAATTTAATATTCATGTGAGGAATGAATCGAAAATCAAACCTTATCACTGGCCGTCGGGATCCATCACTCAACTTCATCGTCGTTCGAAAATTTCAATAGCAGATCTTAGCAGATGATCTCCAACCACTGATAAGTGGAAATATTGTGTCCGAAATATATAGTGAAAAAGGAAGAATTTTGTGGCATAGAGGACAAATCATTAGATTCAGATCTGCTACTGAAATTTTCGAATAACGATGAAGTTGAGTGACAAGCAATGGATTTCCACGGACAGTGATAAGTTCGTTTGATTTTTGATTCATTTCTCACATCTATATTAAATCATTGAAGAAAAGTGTTCACGAGAGTGTGTCCTGGAATAGCTCAGATGGTAGAGCGCATGGCTAGAAATCATAAGGTCGTGGGTTCGACTCCCACTTGAGGATGCTTTTTTTTTCCTTTAATTTAATAATTTGTCCTCTATGCCACAAAATTCCCCCTTTTTACACGCTTTATATTAGCTTCACTTGTATGTTTGTTTGTTTGTTTGTTTGTTTGTTTGTTTGTAACCGACTCCTTTGGGCGCGATTTTGACCCATTTCCAGACGTTCGAATGATTTGAAATTTGGTAGGTATACATAATTCCTGTGACAATGCTTGAAAAAAAAATTATGAAAAAAAAAACAAAATGGCGGCTCCAATTGGCGTACGAGTTTTGTGATTATGGACCGATTCGCTTCAAAATTGGTATCTAGGGGTATTCGTAGTCGGAAATTATAATTATTTTGTCAAAATTAAAAAATTCGAAATGGCGGCTTCAAAATGGCGGACGAATTTTGTGATTATGGACCGATTTACTTCAAAATTGGTATCTGAGGGTTTTCGTGGTCGGAAATTATGATTATTTCATCAAAATGGGAAAATTCAAGATGGCGGCTCCAAAATGGCGGACGAGTTTTGTGATTATGGTCCGATTCGCTTCAAAATTGGTATCTGAGAGTTTTTGTGGTCGGAAATTATGATTCTACTGTCAAAATTGGAAAATTCAAAATGGCTGCTTCAAAATGGCGGACGAGTTTTATGATTATGGTCCGATTCTATTCAAAATTAGTATGTGGGGAATTTTGGGGTCGGAGATTTTTACACGTTACACGCAATATGGACTAAAATGTTAAAAATAAAATTATAGTTCAAAAAAATTGAAAAAATATGCTTATATAGCAATGAGGACTAAAAAGTTAAAAATAAATGATAGTTTGAAAAAACTAAAAAACACGCTCCTACAGAAAACCAAACTAAAAAACACGCTTATATAGCAATAAGGACTAAAAAGTTAAAAATAAATAATAGTTTGAAAAAACTAAAAAACACGCTTTTATAGAAAACCAAACTAAAAAAATAGAAAATAAGAATTTTTTTTATTTTATTTAAAAAAAAGCGTGGAGTGCATGGTATCAATAATTATATAGTACATTACACACCTAGGGCAGTGAAGTAGGAAATGTCTCAGATTACAGGTAATCGATACCATGCACCTACGCCTTTTTTTTCAAATAAAAATAATTTTTTTTCTTATTTTCTATTTTTTTGTTTGGTTTTCTATAAAAGCGTGTTTTTTAGTTTTTTCAAACTATTATTTATTCACTATATATTTCGGACACAATATTTCCTCTTTCACATTATTTATTATGTTTTTTTCAACATGTCACGGAAAATAAAATGATAATTTGGTATATCATTAAATTTTTCGTGACATGTATCAACTTATTATTCAGAGAGTTCAAGATGGCGGCAAGCGGCGTATCGGTGTTAAATAGCTCCGCTAAAACAGTGTGTAAACATTGCAAAAGAAGTCTAACAAATTACGTCTTGTGCAGAAAATGTGAAGTCTTATTCCACCCTAGCTGCATAATACAAGCAAGACAACATAAAAATACACAGTGTCGTCGTGAACCAATGGGTAGTGAACAAGAAGTGGCATAAGATGAAATAAACAATGTGCACCTGAGAAATTAAGTCAAAGTATCATCAGCTATGAAAACTCTATTGAGACAAATAATACGTGAAATTGAATCCAAAAATCTAATTATGCAAGGAAATTGTGAACTATTGAAAGGAAAAGTCGCCAACTTCGAACAAAAACTAAAGGAAAAAACTGTAAGAACGGATGGTACAAAAAGCACCGAAGTCGAAAAGGAGCTTGTTGTGAATAGTGGGAATAAAATCCATACAAGAAATCATGACTTCGTCAACAACATTGGAGAAATCACTCTGCAATCGGTAGTGACTACGCGTCGATATAATAGAAAACAAACATCCGATCGAAAAACAAAAAACTATTTTATATCCTGCACAAGTGTGTTCTGCAATTCTACAAGCTAGAACACGCAGTGTAATGGAGAACTTACAGGAATTAGGACATTCGACCGAGGATAATAGCGATGAAAACGATGGTTCGTCAATTCTCAATACCCGGAGCTTCCTCAACTTGTGGAACTTCATGTAACTCGATTAGACCTGAGTACAAAACCAGAAGATCTTAAGATTATCCTAGACAAAAATATTCCCAATCTGTGAGTCTCTCACATCGAAACGTCCGGAGATATACACTTCAAAGGAAGCCACCTTGAAGCGTCAGTATCTTAAGAAAGCATGGAATAGCCAAATCTGGCCCAGTGGTGCCCTAGTCTCATTTTTTCAGAAGAAGAGGATTCCAGCGAAAGAAAGGGACCCTCAGTCGCAAATTATAACACCAGTAAACCCCCAGAATTGTATCCCAATCTTACCTATTGTATAAATCGCTCTGTGAATTTTAGAATTCAAATGACTTCATTGATTGAATAGTTCTGAATTGTCTGAACACCATGGTCTATTCATTTATACCTGTAAAATATTGGGACAAACTGGGGGACCCCAGCCCACTTGATGAAGGGATTTATCTAGAGTTTCAGATGGTGCCGACGTCGTTCCTTGTCATAATTCAGTAAACTGCAATTGTGACCACACAGGGTCTTTTTGTGATTTCTATCTGATCCGTTCTGTGATCATAGACAAGAGTTCTATATCTGTGATTGTGCTTTTGTCGCCTTTAAGGTTATGTCAATTCGTTGTGAAATATTTTGAGGGTGATCGATCGATGTAACATATTTTAGAACAAACCATTCCATATACTTATGTCAGTGTTATATACAAATTTCTAGAAGTGTTCCGGAATATTTATAATTATGAACAATTGTAGTGCGTACCAATTTTGTATGGTTAATTTTCTGTTGATACGGCTCCACCATGTTGGTACTTATGTATTTCTGTCCCATGAGCACAAATTCAAAGTTGGTGCTTGTTCAAAATGTATGTGGATAGTGGGAAAGGCCTGACAAATTTCATAAATTATAATCAAGTTGCTAGAAGAGGCGGAAAAGGGACTTTTCTTGATCTTTGAACCTCCGAAGGTGTTTGAGAACGAAGCGTTTTGACTTCGAATTCGTGTTCATGGGGCAAAATACGTAGGTAACACCAAGCGGCAAGACTCAACTCGATGGAGCCGTATCAACAATTGATTGAGACAATCCTGCTTTGCTTGAGAAGTTGAATTCTATTCATTTTCTCTGTTCAATATATTGAAATTTCATGCCATTCAGACGTATCTCAGGAGAGAACTTAGGTACAAGTTTTGTATAATTATTCTTTCTCCTTTATTCTGGAAACAGCAAATGATTTGCAAGATCAATAAAATAATTATGTTTCTGGGTAGAATTAAATATATTATGAAACTCATAATCGATCAAAACATTGATTCCGAGATTCTTTGGAATGACACATTTACATTTATATTTTTATGGTGATCACTGCATTTGTTATGCATTCAATGTGTTATCTAATTGACAATCAGTTTGTGTATTCCATTGTTTATCGTTATTGTCCATATTTGTTTTGGAATATAAGTTGATTGTTAATTATGAATACAGGGTGTCCCTGGACTTCCTATTTTCCTTTCGGGAATGTATAGATGGGGTCGAAATATCACCAGTACTTCATATAACTTCCGTTCCTAAAAGCCTTCGTTACCAAGTTACGGGCCCTCAAAGTTACAAAATGAAAAATGTTTTTCTTTGATAACTTCCAAAGTGGATAATCAAAATCATCTTAATTTTGGTGATTGACTGAACAAATGAATTCCTTCGATGAGCTTCCATGCAGGAGCCAGTTGTTTTGCTTTAAAGTCAGGGACGGTCTACCCCCGATGGTCCACACCCCAAAACTTTGAAATGACAGATAATTTTTCCATAGTTTTCAACAAAATAAGGTTACGTAGACAATTTTCTGAATAAAAGTACTCCTGTGGAAAGTCGATCGGATTAACGATTCTCAATAAAAATGCAGTTTTATTCGACGACATCAAACCCGATCGTCCACCATTATTTGAAATGAAAAATTTTCACAGTAGAAATACTAATGCTAACGTTAATTCAACAACATTTATAACAGGGATAATACAAAATATGCTAAAATAAATTCGTAAACAAAAAGTACAGTACCTAGTTGAAAGTTTCATTCACAATGTTGATATTTTTTCAAATGAAATATCAAGTTATGTAGATTCGTGGTGTTTTTGAACTAACAAGCTACCCCACTATGAAATATCGAATTCATTCCATATTTTGTATGTACGCGTGGAATAAGTACGTTTCGTGTTGTGTTATCTGAATCTCATGAAACTCAACATTTGGATGTTGCAAATTCGTATTCACAGCTCAAATGTTGAGGAGTTTCACTGATAAGTATAATTTCATGGGAGAAAATCTTTAACCCGAAGATAAATTTAGCTGGAAAAACGCACATCGGAAGACATAACTAATGAAAAGCAAACGAATAAAATACAGAAACGACTGCACATGAATAGGTGAAAAATATCCGGTGAAAAAAATTTATGTTCCATTTCTTCCACAGATGTTGACAAAAACACTTTGTAGAAAAAAATAAAATTAGTGTTGATAAAAAATGACAACTGGTATGCGATTTTGTTTTGTTGAGTGGTGCGTTGTCATTGTCTTGTCAATATTCCAATAGGACAGTTCAAAGTGTTTTGCTATGACCGAACAGTTTATATTCAATGAATATGCAGATATGCATGCATTGTATGGACGAGTATTTGGTAATGCTGCAGAAGCCCGTCGTCTGTATGTCGAGCATTTTCCCAATCGAACGTTACCGGCAAGAGAAACCTTCGAGCGTGTCGATCGCAGCTTGAGGGAGACAGGTATGTCTAATGGATAATCAATTGGAGCCTGTTGTTTTATTTCGATATTATTGTAGGTTCAGTTTTGCCAAAACGAGGTGGTGAGGGCGCTCCTAGGGCTGAGCGTACCGTTGTATTGGAGAAAAATATTTTGGAAGCTGTCGCTGATGATCCGTCAATGAGCATCATAAACCTATCAGAACAGTTCCATACATCCAAGTCCACTATTCATAGAATAATTAGGGAACAACTGCTCCACCCATATCACATCCAGAAGATGCATGCCATGACACCTTTAGATTTTTCAGCACGACTGGAATATGCCAATTGGTTCTTGGATGAGCAAAGAGAGGATATGACTTTTATTACTCGAATTTTATTCACTGATGAAGCAGGTTTCAGTAGAGATGGAGTAATCAACTCTCATGATATCCACATATGGGCCGAAGAAAATCCCCATGGGATATTGCAAACCAAACACCAACGGTATATCAACGTGAATGTTTGGGCTGGTATCATAGAAAACCATCTTATAGGACTATTCGTTCTACATGACCGATTGAATGGAGAACGTTATTTGGAGTTCATTCAGAACGATTTGAATGGACTTTTGGAACATGTTCCATTGCAAACCCGAAGAGATATGTGGTTTATGCATAATGGCGCTCCTCCTCATTTTAGTTTGATTGTGCGGGACCATCTGAACCAGATTTTCCCCAATAGATGGATTGGTAGAGGTGGGCCATATTCATGGCCACCGGGGTCTCCGGATTTGAGTCCATTGGATTTCTTTCTGTGGGGGCATCTGAAGAGCCTCGTTTACGCTACACCTACTCACACCAGAAATGCTTTGTCGAATAGAATTACATTACATTGTAAAGCCATACGAAAGGACCCTGGCATGCTATTTCAAGTGCAGAGGGGGTGTTTGCGCCGACTAAGAAAATGTATTGAGAGATACGGGGGTCATATCGAGCAGTTTTTGTAGCGGATTTTGCATTTCTGTTTGCTCTTGAGGCTTGCGATTGATTATTTACACCATGAGTTTTGTAAGGTAAACGTGTTTGCATAATAAAAATTCGTTATGAACATTGTACCTATCATTTCTATTTTCATTACAAATTAATCTTTTCGAATAATGGTAGAAATCTCAGGTTGGATGTCGTCGAACGAAAATGCATTTTTATAAAAAATCGTTGCTCTGATCGATTTTCCACACGAGTACTTTTATTGAGGAAATTGTCCAGGTAACCTTGTTTCGTTGCAACATATTAACAAATCCCTGTCATTTCAAGGTTTTGGGGTGTGGACCATCTGGGGTAGTCCGTTCCTGACTTTGTAGCGAAACAACTGACTCCTGCATGGAAGCCCATCGAAGGTATTCATTTGTTTAGTCAATCACCAGAATTTAGATGATTTTGAATATCCACTTCGAAAGTTATCAAAGAAAAACATTTTTCATTTTGTAACTTTGAGGGCCCGTAACTTGGTAATGAAGGCTTTCAGGAACAAAAGTTATATGAAGTACTGGTGATATTTTGACCCCATCTATACATTATTGAGAGTAAAAGAGGAAGTCGAGAGACAACATGTATACAATATACAGGTAAAGCATCCAGCCCAAGCTCCAGATTCTTCAATACTCACAGCATTCAGACGAGCCTTCTCTCATTCAGACTTTGACGAATCTAGTATTTTTTTCGAAGTAATATTCGGAAGTGGAAGGTCCCAAGATTTCTGAAAGTTGCTCGTAGCGGGTGGAAAATCTAAGCTGGTTTGTAGAAACCAAAGAGAAACAGAAAAAGTTGAAGTGAGAATTGAACTGATAAGACTGGATACACTTCTCATGGAAAATAAAAATGCAGGTAAAGCTAGGAGAGATGCCAAACGGAGCCACAGGCCTCCAATATTCACCGAAAGTGTTGCCTGTATAAGAATCTTCATTAAAAAAATCCCCAGTAACATTTCCCAAAGTATTGCGAAATCAATCGTCTTTCCAGGATGGAAAACATCTGGGGATATACATCAATTTTGGTATAGCGAGAAAATTTCCCAATAGAAAGAATGAGACGTGAGTTGGTAGTTCATTCAGACAGGTGGAGAGTAATTGCAGAGGGCCCTTCTTTTTCTGATATGTCCAGTAAGAGCATTTATAGAAAGAGGCGCACCAAGAAGGCTGTAATCTGACTTTTCCAGAATGTTCATACCAGGGGCTAATGATTGGAATTTGAAATTCGTTCGCACTTATTAAAATTGCAGCGGATGGACCTGTACGTTGGCCTGCCCGATCACTTAATCTCAATACTTCAGACTTTTTTGTGTGGGGTTATGTGAAAAAACAAGTGTTCTATACTTCGCCGAAAACACTTGAAGCTTCACAAAATTACATTCGTGAAGTGTTTGGTACCATTAACCCCGCTATGCCACGAAATGTGATGCGAAATACAATTGATAAAGCCAGAAAATGTCTGGAAGTTGGCATAATTTTACACAATTTGAACTCCAGCAAAAACACGAAATCAGACTTTCATGAAGATCTTGAAATAAATAGAGAATGCTTGAATAACGGATTGCGTCTCAACAATTAAGTAAACTTAAATATAAATTCTGTACCATTACATCACAGAATGAGTCAGTCCACCCGTTAGGTGTCCGGGCAAATAATAGCACCTCAACCAAATCCGTTAGTCGTGAGAGGCGACTGAGGCCAGGCTATCTGTCCTTCACCCGTCCTTCCTTTTTTCCTTCACCTTCCTTCTCGAAGACAGCCACGGTTGATAATTATCTCCTCGACTGGATCAGCAGACTTCCGCATCCGTAATTGTTACTCCTTTCTTTCTTCTGGTTGGATATCCTCACTACTCCATATGTGGAATAAGGGCTCTGAGTAGTTCCATCCACTACCTCTTTACTTCACTTTATTTCTTCTTTTAACTTCAGGCCTTGTATGGATCAAGGGTTCCATGAAAACCATTTATCTCTTACCATTTTCGACTTCTCTAGAACATTTTCAAGCCAACCTTACATGGAATGAGGAGTTTGAAGATCTTTTCACTCTTTTTCTTCTTCTAATTCTAGGCTCACATCGAAATGCCTTGTATGGATCAAGGGTTTCATGAAAGGACCAACTTTCTCCCACTATTTTCAACTTCTCAAGAAGAGCCTTTACAGGCCAATCTTGTATGGAATAAGGAGTACGAGAGTCTTTGCCAGTTTATTGAAAAAAATCGACTTTTTGAAGCCAACCTTATATAACAAAAGGAGTTCGAAAGTCCTTTCACTTTTATTGCCATAACGACAAGCCAAACTTATATAACTTGAGAAGTCCTTCCACCAGCTTACTATTATAATTAATCAATTCTGTTTCTCCAGCAGTTCTTCTATTACTGCGTCACCGATCTCAGCTTTGCATCTGTCAACATCGCATCTGTCGAAAGTTTTTTTCCAAATCTCTCCTATTCCACCAAATTCGCAACAAAACTTGAAATTCACTATCTAGTTCCTCCCGATATTTCTCACAACCATACGGGCTACACTGCTTCTATATAATTTTTCATAATATAATTTCAAAGTTTAAAAGACGTCATTACCCATAATCATAAATTTGTAAATCTGACAAAAAAGCACATAACGTGACACTTGACCAGCACGCTGTCTCACTACGGCCGTTGGCCAATAATTTTCAGAAGTTTTTAGAAAAATTGAATTATGCCAAAGATAGGGAATTTTCATTAATTCATTATAAATGTTGAAGTGGGAATATACAACGCATGTGAGAATGTTCCTAAGTTTTACTTCAATCAAGATGATTTTTCATTCTCATGACAGGTACTGAAATAGTTATTTATGTACCAAGGACGAAAAACTGTCTATTATAGTCGAGCCTGCAAACTGATAGCCGAGGCAAGCAAGCAGGCGAGACAATGGTCAGTTTTTCGCCGAGGTGCATATTACATTTTTTCGTCGACCTCTACATACCTTCATGAAAGTTAGCACTCACCTGTTTGCTGGCCTCGGCTACGCCCCACTCTTCGAACTGAAGACTCGATCATAATTCAAATGAATTTAAACAAAATGTATTCTGATTTGAAGTGTAACAACTCTCTATTTCAATTATACTACAAAATCAAATTAATCTCGAATATGAATATTGAACGTACAGTTTGTGTAATTATTGATATTAATTCCTGCTGTCGAAAAAGATGCAAGAGACAAGTTTTGATTTTGGGTACTCGTTGGTGCAACTTCGCATGCAGGTGCTCCAGCATTGCTATCTCCAGAACTTCTGTCTTGGAGTGCTTTGCCTGTTGAAATGCTTTTTGATAAGTACATTCCATTGGGAATGGAATCCTCAATGTATTCCTCAGCGACTGTTGAGGATTTCCATCCTCCGTGCTGTTTTAATGACAGAATATCTGCGCCGGTATTCACCAAAAGTGTTGCAGATGTACGCCGATAACAATAGTGTACTCTAGTTCGTTTGTCAATTTGAAGTATTTTGCGATCTCTTCACAAATGTATGCACACCAATCACTTGCACTGTACACTTTCCTAATTAAATATATTATGATTACATTAATTGGTTTCGAAATATTTCAAAGGTTCCTTCCCTCGCAAATTTGTCTGTAACTGTAAAAACTCGCCTTTCACTATTTTTTGAGTCTGGAATGATTATTACAAGCATGTCGCCTTGATCAACAATATATTTCTTCGTTATTTTACGTAGTTCGTCTCTTCGACAAGCCCCAGCAATTCCAATAATTAAACAGAGCTGTAATAATATAACAATAAATACATCAGCAAAATAAATTGAAACATTCCACCTTATGCAAAAGATGAGTTTCATCTGGGTCATCACGAAAAATAGTTATTTGTTTTACTAGGCAGCAAAGTAGTAGATTGACTGCCGCGGCTGATAGTTCATAGCCGAGGGTAGCGAGGCTAGGAATTCAGCTTCTACATTGCTGCCGAGTTGAACATATAATTTTTTCTCCGATTTTTTATAATGATATATATAGGATATTGTATTTGCAAATTATTACAATTCCCACAATATTTCCATTTTTTCTGTAGTGATAAATTAAAACAAAATTTGATAGAAATCGCAATTGTTGGAATGGTTGGTTGCTATGGAAACGTATATGTCCATAATAATTATAGTTTGACAACTTATGAAATTTCTGACAGTTTTGTGGAAAAATATTGGTATATTTATATTATGGACAGTGATAGCGACTTAGGAGTACTCACTCCTCCAGAAATAAGGGAGGTGGCAAAAAATATTGAGTTGAATTTGTTGCCGGAGTAATTTTACTATCAAGGTTTTTTTTTTTTTTATGTTCTGGTTCCCACGAAGAGGGATATCCTGTAATGTTCAGAGAACATCGTGGGAACCAAGGGAAAGAAGGTAGGAGTTGGTGTTCTTCTTAAATTTCTGGAGGTTGTATGCCTCGGGGAACACCTCCCTAGGCAATGAGTTCCAAAGCCTCGCTGTTCGTTGGATGAACGAGTCTTTGGAAAGTGATGTTCTGCAGGTCTCCAAAGTGACCACGAAGGGGTGTGATGACTGAACTTGACGGGTTAGTCTCGTAGAGACTGCCAAAGCAGGAACGATTGTTGATATTTCAGAAGAGCATCGCCCATGAAAATATCTATAAAATAGAGACAAATCGCCAACTTTTCTACGGTGTTCCAGACAAGTGAGCGAGTTCGTAAGCGAGGCATCACCGACGAGACGAATTGCCCTTTTGTGGACAGAATCCAATAGCCTCACGATATGTTTAGGTGCCGCGCTCCAAATATGGGAACAGTATTCCAGGACAGGTCGGATCTGTGCCTTATAGATCATAAGCAGCTGAGTGGGGGTGAAATAGCTCTTGGCACGAAACAAAAAACCAAGTTTTTGGGATGCACTTTTGGCAATGGACCTCACGTGATTTTCCCAGGAAAGGTTATTGCTGATAGTAATACCAAGCATCGATATGGATGACTTCAGTGGTATGGTTACTCCTGACAAAGTTATGTTAGGCACAGTGAGATCGGCTTTTTTAGAGAAAAGACATGCTTGTGTTTTGTTTGCATTGAATTCTACCAAGTTATTAGATCCCCACTCGAGAATTGTTGCTAACAACTGAAAATATGCTTTTCAAATTTTTGTTGAAAGTATTATGTAATAATTGCTAATGAATGTTTTTTTTTGTCAAAAAATGTCAAATGTTTTTTTCCCTGTGAGAATAATTATTTTGCTGCCTAGGCAGGAAAGTCCTCACTTTGCTGCCTAGGCAGGAGGAATAATACTTTGGTGATTGATATGTGTCTGCAAAATTATTATTTGCTGTCAATCGGAGAAAAATATGTTTACTTCATCTCGACTGAATACTCTAGATGTTTTCGCTTTGTACCCGACGCTTCGTTTTTTCAAAAATGCCATAAGTTTCGGAAATTTGGATATGTAAACTATATTGATTATTATGAACACTAATATTCACACCACGGTCTCATTCACACGTAAAATCTAGCGGATTTCGTGAATAATTAATTTGACAACATCAAATTGTCACAGGCGCCTATGTTTTTATTAAATCGTGGATTTACGAAAATGACTCAATCGCCGCTCTCGCACCGTGCCGTATCATAGTGACCATAGCGGACGAAAAGAGTTTGCGGACGAAAAGTGTCTGATTTTTCATTCACAAATTAGTACGTAAAATGTCATTTTTTATAGAAGTCTACCAAAAAATCTTTCATATTCGTTCATCAACTTGAAAAGGAAAACATTCTCAATTGAATATTGATAGATGTAGTTCAATGTCCAGCGTGGCTTTAGCCGGGGAAGTAGTTGTTTTCTGTTAGACATTCACAAAAAATAACTTCATTTTAATCGTGGATTTTTCAATTCACAGAAAAATCTTTCTATCAATATTCAATTGAGAATGTTTCCCTTTTCAACATGAATACCCCACAAGAGGTTATCTTGCCGATGGAAGATAGTGACCAAAGTTTATCTTTCAGTCGCAGATGATTCCTCATCTGATTTTATGAACATCCTGTTTATATTTTCAACAAATCGTTCATCAACATTATATCATATGCATTTTAGATAAGCACTGAGGATGGCCCTAGGCCAAATGCGCTTTGCTCAAATATACAAAATTTTCTATAATGTTTTATATTCAATTTAATTCACTTTTGTATCCACAGAATACTTGATGAGCGATATACCCCAATTTCCTCATAATATTTTTTAATTGATAAGTTTATTGTATTTCCGACTCGAAACCATCGATGGACTCGTCGTGGGAATTAGTGTATTTGAAAGATGTCACGTGGAAAAATAGATTTCATTTACAATTAGTTGGGTTTCGTTTTCATTATTATTTTCTTCTTGTTGTGAATATTTATATTTCAATCTCGTCAGCGACATGATCAATAATCATCCAATAATTCCTCATGCCTTGAATGAATCAATGGTCTCAATATGTAATTTTTATTAGTCGATTTCACCCCATCAACCTCAACGAAAGATTTCTGATTCACAATCGAAACATGAGTTAGGAACCCATATTCGTCAAAAATGTCTATTATTCGGCGGCGGCAGGAATTATCGTTGATGAAGGCATGAATCAGCGCCCAAAGTTCTTTGTAGTTCAAGGAGGCGGCAGAATAGCCAGAAGGTATGGAGAAAGGAAGTTGAGGAGCAACCAGGCGTCTTCTGTAACCGTTTATTACATTGTTAGTTTTGTGTGGTGAATGGAAGTTTTGTTTGTTTATTATTGTGGGGGATGAATCTTGATATCGATGTTATAGTCGATAGTTATTGTAGTTTGAATATGTTTTCAGATGCTAATAGATCCTGGCTGGCATCAGTGTTGGCGTCAAAAATGTTGTTAATAATAATAATAATGAACTTTATTTACAGGAAATACAGAGTATTAAATTTAGAATAGGGTTACAGAGTATAAAATATAGAATATAGAATATATAGTAGGATTACAGAAGTACAGTTTCCATACATTTTGTAACAAAGATATGTATAAAATATGTATAACAGCTCCCTCTATTATGAGAAAATTGTTGCAATATGATGGAAGAACTTTTCTTGGATAATTATTCGAAGGAACTCGGTTAACGGCAATTTTTAAGCTATTGCATATAGCTTTTATCGCGGGCCTTGAGCGCGGAGACCGAATCCAGAAATTCCGTAACGAAAATAAACCTAACACCCCCCACTCCGACCGGCACAGCGGTCGGCGTTAGGGCACCTCCTCTTTGTATTTACTTCATGGTACGACTCTACGAAGCTCGCACGAATCGAGACGAGCTGCTCCGAAATCAGACAAATACGTAATCAGCTGTTTGTGAGAAAGTATAGATGTTAATGTTAGGAGCTCATTTGTTGGAGATATTTGGGCGTGCTTATGCAAACTTAGAAATGGCCTACACATAGTCATGGTAGCAATTTACACTTCTCCGAATCCAAAATTAGACGAGGTAGAGCATTTTATTCATTGCACTTTACTGGAGTACACTGAAGAAGGGTCGAAAATACTTGGTACAAATGGTAATAAATTTCCACTTATCTTGGCTGGCGATTTCAACATCAACTTCGCTGATACAAAATCAGAGCGGTTGACAAGTTTTCTTTCGGAAATATTGAATTTGAAAATGAATAATGATCCACAAGAATCCACAACAAAATATGGAACCACCATTGATGCGGTATTTTCCAGATATTTAGAAGATATCAAGTCTCAAACTTATGTTTCTTATTTCAGTTACCATAAACCTATAGTTTCAATGATAAATATTCCTGAAGAACCGACATGTATTGAAAGATAATGAAAAAATATTTTGAACAATATTAACTTCTCATTCATTTAATAAAAGAAAAAAATTTGTTTTCTTATCGGTCACCACGCTCAAAGTGTAACTTGAATTAATATCAAAGAAAAAAAAATACTGCATAAATAAAATAAATATATAATTATAATTGCGTAAGTTGATAAAAAATGCTATGCAATAGCTTTACCGCGGCAGTCTCCGAGTGCCACACGTCTTTTTTTTTCAGGTTCTTTGACTTGATAACTGGATCTTCTTCTTGTGTGCAAGAATCTGAAGATAGCTTTGAAGCCAATGATATTTTTTTTATTGGAGATGTCATCATACATATCTCCTCCAACATTTAGAATGAAGTGAGCCTGCTCAAGAGGCAAGTAGCGATTGAAGGAGGTTCGTCCATGGAAATGGAGGATGCCTCAGAGAAGCCAGAAGAACCGCTTAATTCACAGAACTGAGTTCGGCTAGTACTGTGGTATATAGGAAGATGGACAGAGAGAGAGAGAGACTGGCTCTGGCACTTCTGTAGGAACAGTGGTTATACGAAGAGTTGATGGCCTGCGGATCAACCGAGGTGAGGAACTATACGAAGAGTGTATGGAAAATTCGAGCATGTATCTCTTTCAGTAACAGGGTAGGTTTCGTACTGATCCCAGTGCTTCACACTACCGATGTTGCTACAGCAAGTCTAATCACGTCAACAGAGGAAGGAGCCAGAAGATGGATAGTGGACAGCAACTCCAGAGAAAGAGGTTTATACACCACTCATAATAGATAGGAGATAGATAGATTTCATCAATACTGTTTGCTACGTATTATGTAGATGGGACAAGTCATAGTTGCATAGGTTTATACATACATACAAATATACTCTAAGTCTAAATAAAATAAGATTAAAAGACATTTCACAATAAGAATCGTCAAATCAACACATCGTCATTTACAAAAACAATGTACATATAAAAATGAATTGGGAAAGGACTCAACAACATTTTGAACATTTTGAAATGAAATTTAAAACATTTTTCTAATAAAAAAAGTTTTTTATTTTGGGCATGCGAATACCAACAAATTTAGGAGATTTTCCATATTTTTCGTGATGAAGTCTTCGTGTTGTGATCATTGTGTACTCCCTATAATATAATCTTTCTGCTCTCATCTGTAGGATACCTTCATTTTCATGTATATAGGTGAGTTGAAATTCTCAGAATAAACAAATTTGTAACTGTCTATATTTTGTTTCATAGGAATGTCTCTCCATAGGAAGTTGTATAACCCAAATTCAATATCAATATCAGCAGTGCTTTTCGCTTTATGAAAATCCCATCTGATCCAGTAGCTAGTCCCCAGCCAGCAATATTATGATATATAATCGAGTGAAATTCAGTATAATGAACTGATAT
This sequence comes from Gonioctena quinquepunctata, assembly GCA_018342105.1. Classification (NCBI taxonomy): domain Eukaryota; kingdom Metazoa; phylum Arthropoda; class Insecta; order Coleoptera; family Chrysomelidae; genus Gonioctena; species Gonioctena quinquepunctata. Next base: position 221,135 of record JAFIRS010000209.1, on the reverse strand, counting down.
CAGTGATTTTGTATCTAACTCACACTTGAGAGATTTTATCGAGTAGTATGATTGATTCAATCTCTTACAAGTGAAATCTATATGTTCTCACCATGTGAAGAGTGGGTCAATCATTGTTCCTGAAAATTTTGTCGAAATGGCCAATTCTAAACATTTGTTCTGGATACTGAGATTGAGCTTATGTAGACTTCGAAATGAATTCGCAAATGGCATGCATACTGTTTTGTTTCGGTTCACAAAGAGTCTGTTCTTGTTACCTTGTGGAGACCTCATCATGTCCTGTACTTTTTCGATTTGTTGATGAGACTATAACTTCTTTTATTTCGTCTGCTGTAACGGGTTTGAAAAACATCGTTGTGATAACATTCGACATTGCCAAACAACTGCCTGAATAATTACCCAGGAAATGCGTGTTGATTTTTTTTTCAGTTATAGTTGGGAAGTATTTCCCAACTTCGCGACTTCACTACTGATGCATTTCTTATTGTGATTCAGGACTGGATGGCTGCTTTGTTATATTCCGGAGAGTCTTGCTTTCATTGCTGGGATCATTGACTTTTTTTATATAGTGATTAAATCTTCTTCAGTGTTTTTATTTTCAGAGTTCTCATGTTTCCTCAGATAATTCATGTGCCTAAAATCTCAACTTTTTTCTATAGTACGACAGAATCTCAGAGGTAATTGTAACTTTGTAGTGATTTTTATTAAATGCGAACTATAGAGCTAGCAAGAACCTGGCAACCATCGCCACATATCACAATTAAGTGCCTGCCACATTGAAGGTTTGATGGAAGTAACTTAAACGTCACCGAAAATCATACTTTATTGAAATTGATTGTAACTTCTAAGTGTCATTTGAGTGGTACAGGATGGTTACCGCAATGGGTATTTTCCACCTTCAAGTTTGAAAACCTTTAAGGTGATTCTGCTCAGTGGCAATAATGATTCAGACACCTCAATGACACTAACGAGTTATAGCACTGTGGAGTGGCTACCATAGATGGAAATTACGTGACTACAACCATGAAAATATTGATGCCAGTTATTCTCACTGTATGGTGGTAGATTTAGTGGTGATAACGTAATAACCACCGAGTCGAAGTTGCAGTATCAGTTTCCGTCACTATGATGCTGCTTGGGATCCTAAATTGCCGATAGCAGTAGAGAGTTTACAAGGCAAGCCAAAGTTTCAGAAGTTTTGGATTGAAGGCTTACAACAAAAATATCAAAGTGCAACAGGTGGACTATAAATAAATTCCCACCATATGAATATCCTGAATTATATATCATCTCACTTCAAAAAGGGCAGTAAATCAGAACTCCACACCTATGTCGTCGACATTGAGGGAGCATCCAATAATGCCAATTTTCGACAATTTCTGGTAAATTTCTCAACAATTTTCTGACAATGCTTTGATAACTTCTCAGCACGAATTTTCACGAATTTTTTGAAATATCCGACAATATTTTGAAAATTTTACGACGCATTTCTAATTCTTCCTATGATTACTTCACTACTGTAGACTTATCCCGAAGCTATGGGAACACTGAAAATGTTATTTCATTGGAGATTGTCGATAGATATGTTTTCTCCAGGTACATAAACTCGTGGTTGAGTTACAAAACTCCCGAGATCCTACCGTGATAGTTCAACGACTAATTTCCTTGAGACGGTAATTTGTGAAGCGAGAAATTTGCTCTAGGAAGAATTCCCTGAGGGGATTTCAAATTCTGTTTGTCGAGGAATTTATGTAAGGTTATTAGTTTTCGTAATGATACAGAGAATGCAGGTAAGTGTTTATGGAATATGAGATTGGTTGGCTTGTTGGTTTTAGTATAATGAAGTAGTTATCAAACATGCAGTTAAGTTCGCTGGTTTGTAGTACCTATCTGTTATGGAAACAAGACTAGCCATTCTATGTGTTGTTTGGGCTCGGTCCAGAAATAAAAACATAAGAAAAAACCGTCGGAAAATGAAACTGGAAAGCAGAAAATAAAATGAATATTTTTAATCTTAATAACTAAGCTCCCAAAGTAATGTGAATCTAATTCACGCTTCCACGACCATCCAATAACTATCTGAATGAAAATGCAAATTCTCAATTTCAGATTTCTTTTAAGTTAGGGTCCTTTTTCAATATCTATCAGATGTAGTTCAATGTCCGGCGCGGTTTCAGCCGGGAAAGTCGTGGATTTTTCAATTTACAGAAAAATATTTCTATTCAATATTCAATCGAGAATGTTTCCCTTTCCAACATGTCTCCAAACTGCTTGGCTTATATCACTTGAAGATTGATTCATGCGCAAAATAATTATACCTTTCGTTTTCATCGTAAAATTGTTATGAATCTGGTTCACTTTAATTTTCTATCCACATCATACTTGATGAGCGATATTCCTCAATTCCCTCACCATTTTTCGACAAATAATCAGTGTATCAGTTCGACTTCAAGTTCAAGAATACAGGGTGAGTCAAGCTGAACGCCTCGGATACTCGTGGCCAAATGGTATTTTATTTCAGTAAACGGTATGGGGAAGTATATGTATGTCGATCTGAACTACATTTTTAAAATTATGATTTTTATAGAAGGTATTCGAAAAGAGCGTGACATATCGAAGTTATATTTTTTTGAACGGAACATCCTGTATTTTCTTGCATTTTTGAATTCTTTGGGAAAAAATAAAATAATAAATAGAAAAAAACCTTTTTAAAAACAAGCTTTTATTAAAATACCCTAAATAGTACAAAATAATTGCTTTGGATGTGTGACGTAGGTTATTCAGTGAGTTACAGATTCAAGAGCTTGTCGCGCAAAGTTTTCATTTCGAATACAAATCAATAATCTTCGACTGAATTCATAATCTCCGACAAAGGACATTTGAAGCCGCCATTTTGATTTTGAGAATTTTGTCAGAAAATTCATAATTTTCGACCCTGAAAACCCCCACATACCAATTTTGAATCGAATCGGACCATGAACACAAATCTCGTCCGCCATCTTGGAGCCGCCATTTTTTTCCTTTAACAAATGCATAATGCATTGTCACGGGAACTATGAACACCTGCCAAATTTCTTGTTAATCGAACAACTAGAAGTGGGTCAAATTCAACTTGCAAGATTTGATGACAAACATCCGGACAGGTGAAACTAAATAAAAGCTTGTAATAAGCTGACTTTGCTTTGCTTTGCTGCTCTGCTATACCTTACTCTCTCCGTTTGTGAGATATTAAACTTTTTCACAAAATATAACGTTGTCAAAAGAATTCAATTACATTGGAATTGCCGTGGCTGTACGAAATTTCAGCTAGTAGTCTACTCGACAAGTTGAAAATGGTCTAAAATAGAGATACTGCTCTCAAAATTATCTGTGATAGCTCATTGGATCCGGAATAACGCCTAGAAAAATGTGCCAAAAACGTGTATTAGCACTTAAAATATTGCAAAAGTTATAAACTATTGATATTTAAAAAAATGCAAAAAAAGATTCTGAAAGAGGAGGAAATTTACAATGAAAAATTTTGGGCTCCCAGAACTCTATCTCTGTTATTTATGATTTCAATTTAACGCTGAAAATGGGTCTCCGAGCAACATTTTTAGGTTGCGCGCGCGGCGTCAAAAGCGAGTACGACACATTAATTAATTTATTTAAGGTATTAATTTTTTTTTTATTTGAAAAAATTATGGTGAATTCGGAACACTATGAATGATTTATTTCCGTTAGGAATTTTACTTAAAGTTAATTTTCCAACAAGTTAAACGATTGTTAACTAACAAAATTTTCTCGAACTTCTGTCTTGATTGTAAATGAAAAAAAAAAAAATTTAAATAATTGTTGTAAAAATTTTTCGCTTCGTAGAGCCTTCCTTATACATACCTAACAAGATCTGCCCTAAAAGTTGAAAAAATATTCATACTTTGTTTATAATAATTTTTTAACTTGAACAAAAACAAAAAAATCCAAGTAATGTTGTTAAAAATCTTTTTTTTCCTTCAATCATCATATCATCGTTTTTTTATTAATACAAGATATAAATTGATTTGCAAAAAAAAAATTTCCTGCTATTAGTTGATAAATTTTTTTAAACAAATTGATTATTTCAATGTTTTTGAAATTTTTTTCCACAACTCCATTTTATCACAAATATTATGATTTTTGAAAAAAAAATCCTTAATAACAATTTTTAATTATTTATAATCGTTTTTTTTATATTTCTATTGTTTAAATAATTAGTTGGGAAATTTTTAAAATAATTCATCCTCTATTAAGTAACAAAAACAATTTTATTTTATCAACAATTCCCATGTTTATCAACTTACCAATTTGTTATAAACAAATTTTAATTTTTTTAGATTTTTTCTGAAACTTTTAAAATTAACAAAAACAACCATATATAATAAAGTATGGAAAAAAATGTTTCCCAATTTTTCCCAATTCCAATTCCCAAATAAATAAAAAATTGGAAAAAAAAATTTTCTATACTTTGTTATATATGGTTGTTTTTGTTAATTTTATTAGTTTCAGAAAAAAATCTAACAAAGTTGAAAATTTGTTTGTAACAAATTGGTAAGTTAATAAACAATAGAATTGTTGATAAAAAAAATAAAAAAATTTGTAACTCTATAGAGGACTGTCAATTATGATTTTGAGGAGAAAAATTATTTCTCAACTAATTATTCGAACAATAAAAATATTAAAAAAACGATTATAAACAATTAAAAATTGTTATTTAGGATTATTTTTTTCAAAAATTATAATATTCGTAACATAATGAAGTTGTGGGGGAAACATTTTTCAAAAATATTGATATTATCAATTTGTTTATAAAAAATTTATCAACAAATGGCGGGATTTTTTTTTTGCATATAAATTTATATCTTGTGTCAATAAAAAAACGATAATTTGATGATTAAGAAGAAACATTTTTTTTTCAACAACATTATTTGGATTTTTTTGTTTTTGTTCAAGTACAAAAATTATTATAAACAAAGTATGAATATTTTTATAATTTTTATTGCGTGATCTTGTTGAGTATGTATATAAGAAAGGCTCCACGGAGCGAAACATTTTTACGACCATCATTTAAACATTTTTTTTCATTTACAATTAAGACAGAAGTTCGAGAAAATTTTGTTAGTTAACAATCGTTCAACTTGTTGAAAAATCAACTTTGAGTGAAATTTCCAACGGGAATGAATCATTTATAGTGTTTCGAATACACCATAATTAAAAAAAAATATTATTTAATACCTTAAATAAATTAATTAATGTGTCGTACTCGCTTTTGACGCCGCGCAAGCAACCTAAAAATGTCGCTCGGAGACCCATTTTCAGCGTTATATAAAAATATAAATAATGGAGATATAGTTCCGAGAGCGAGAAGTTTTTTATTGGAAATTTCCTCTCCTTTCAGAATCTTTTTTTGAAATTTCTAAAATATTGATGGTTTATGAAATATAGGTAAAAATCGAAATGCCATTTTTTTTCATCTTCAATTGTTTATAACCTTTGAAATTTTTTATGTGCTAATACACGCTTTCGGCACATTTTTCTAGGCGTTATTCCGAATCCAATGAGCTATCACACATAATTTTAAGAGCAGTATCTCTATTTTAGACCATTTTCAACTTGTCGAGTAGACTATAGTTACTGTGGCTTGAGTAGACGATCAATAGTATACAGTGTGTTTTATATTATTAGGAACACTTACCGCATATTTGAACTCCAATAACTTTGTTATTTTGGATGAATCACCCTATATTTTCCACGTGACAAGATTCACCTTTTTATTTCCTTCCGAACCATATAAATTTTCCCTATACTTAAATGTGGTGCTTCAGGAATTATCGAAGCCTTCTCGAAATCCGATGAATTTTTTGAATTAACATTATTTCATCTAGTACTCTGATGTTGAATACTGAAGAATAGTTCTTCAATATTATCAGCAAATTGAATTTGAACACTCTCAACTCACAGTTGATTTCCTTTAGAGCGTTGTTATATCGGTCCACCTGTATCTACTAATTTTGGGATTACTGGTTTTTATTGAAAAAAAACAATATTGAAAGATTAAAGTTCAAGGGAAAATCAAAAAAATCATGATACATGTTCGACATGACCACCATCTACTTCAATACAACATCTAATTCTTTTATCGAATGAGCTTCTGACATTTTTCAACATATTTGGAATTACTGTTTGGAAGGCATTTTTAATCCTCACTTTCATATCATCAGGAGTAGTGGATGGTGTACTGTATACAATATCCTTGATATATCCCCATGAAAAAGTACGAGGGTGTAAGATCTGGCGATCTCGCTGGCCAATTATAAGGACCATTTCTCCCTATCCATTCATCTGTGAATTTTATGTCCAGATAGTTGCTGATAACACGTTTGAAATGTGCCGGAGTACCATCTGATTGTAGCTACATCTTCTGTCTCACATTCAGAGAAATATTTTCCAGAAGATTCAAAAAATATGTTTTCATGAGTCTTAAAAATTTTCTTCCATCAAAGGAATAAGGGCCAATTATGGTGTCTCCTATGATTCCACAGAATGAGTTAACACTCCACCGGTTTTGGCGATCGACGATTCGAAATAAATGTCTGTTTTCGGGGTCATAATAATGAAAGTTATGTCGATTCACCAGACCAGTGTTATGGGAGGTTGATTCGTCTATGAAAAAATATGTTCATAGAAGATCATTTCTTCGCCAACTCGTTCAAGATACCATAAACAGAAATCTAGCCTGCGTTCAAAGTCCCTTCCATACAGATGTTGATGCAGCTGAATGTGGTAAGGACGATATTCGCGTTTTCTGATAATTCTGCTAACCCTCAATACCTGTTGCATTAGCAATGGCTCTTGTACTGGTATTGGGATCTTCAATCACACTTTGCAGAACTTCGATATTAAGTTCATCATTCCCAGTCACTGGTTTCGATATCTTTCGAACAGTGTACTAGATATCACCTGTTTTTCGAAATCTGGTTAATAATCTCTCAAATACATTTTTATCAGGGTGCTCTTGATGTGGGTACTTTTGTGCATAAACCCTCGACGCTAATAAGTAATTTCCGTAACACTCTCCAATGCTTAAAATCATTCATTCTTCAAGTTTGAAACTTTCAATTTTACTTCTGAAATTTGAGAACACGAGAGGAAGACGAATTCAACACAAACTTATGACAAAATTTGATTACTATCGTTTCGGACGTCCATCGTCTTAATGTATTTTGGAGGTTTTCACGACGTTTCGAATACTTGTATCTGCAATCGTCTTCAGGTGAATACTGAAGACGATTGCAGATACAAGTATTCGAAACGTCATGAAAACCTTTAAAATACATCAAGACGATGGACGTCCGAAACGATAGTAATCAAGTTACCACATCGTCTACAACCTTCAAACAAACGTTATGACAAAATATTACTCTATTTGATAGGAGTCAGCTTGGAACAACAATTGAACAGAGTTTAACGTATTACTCAAGTATATGACATCAGACTACTAGACAGACAGACTCTCCCTGTATATTTGCCATTTTAGATACAAATCGTGTATGTGACACGTCAGAAAAAAAACAAAAAACGAACAAACAGAATACATTTAAGAGGATAGCAATTATTAAGAGAGGTTCTCATACTCTTTGACGGAGTAACAACTTGTTAGAAGATATTCTTTGAGCAGCTTTCGAAATTTCATATAGTTCTTGTTTTCTTTGATGATTTGGGGCAGTTGATTGAAATATTTTGTTCCTGCGTAATTTGGAGATTTTTATCCCCGGAATACTTACATTTTGCCAAATGGAAATCATTTCTGTTCCTTGTAAAATGGAGGCGGATTTCTTCATTCTGCGTGAGTGATAGGGAGTTTGCATGAACATAGCTTAGTGTTTTATAAAAGTAAATGCATGGTAATGTTAGAATTCGGTTGTTTTTAAATATTTCTTTGCAAGATTCTCTATATTTGACATCAAAGACCAGACGCAAAAAACGTTTCGCATTATGAAAATCCTATTTATATCTGATGCTAGTCCCCTGATGGAAATATTCAAACTCATGTCAGAATATACCAATGCATAGTAAATATCCAGAAGGTTATTATTAATGAAATTCGACAGTGTAAGAGAAGCGAAATACGTTTTTTAGTGATGTGCATGGGTATTCGATATGTTTTTTGAAAGATAATTTACAATCCAATTGTGTACCAAGAAATTACGTGCATTCTGTTACTCCTAATCCCAGATCAAGATAAAGTAGGCGATAGCATTTGTTCGAGAATTGGATGAACATTTTTTTCATCATATTTCGAATTCATGGATGACTGTTTCAATTTTATTTTCCAATTCATCTGGACTCGGGAAAGCCACAATTATGGTAGTATCATCGGCGTACATAAAAACTAGGCGTTCTTTTATATTTTGTGGAAGATCATTTACGTGAAGTAAAAACAACAGTGGTCCGAGTACTCCCCCTTGTGGAGTCCCCAAGTCCACATCAAATGGATCTGATAGGTAATCATTTACTTCCACTACAATTTTTGTATTACTCATATAGGATTTGAACCACTGATTTAGTGATCCCCTGCTGCTCATTTGAAAGAGTTTCTCACCTAAATATTGTGGGTTTATCGATTCGAATGCTCGGCTCCCATCACGAAATAATGTTTGTTAGTACTTTCATAAATATAATGATAAATTGCTTCTGAATCCGTGTTGGGAAGGTGTTTCTAGTTTGTGGTTGTCCAAAATACAAACCGTTCTAGCATAAACTGCTTTTCCCTTTATGTTTGATATACAGAGTGTTATGTAAGTACGTGACCAAACTCGAAGAGGTGATTCTTTGAGTGATTCTCAGACAAAAAGTTTATATAACCAAAGGTTCGGTAACGCTTTGTTTTCAAGATACAGGGTGTCAACATTTTTAAAAGAAATAGTTTTTTCCTGAATATCTTAATAATCCTTCAGCAGATTTTGTTGAAATTTGGAAGTGTTATTTGGGGCTGTAAGGGGCTAATTAAGTCCTAACTAGATTGAAATCATCATGTCCAGTGCCGTCCCAGAAGGTACCTCAACCAATATTTTTGACCAAAAAAATGTGCGCCACTGATTTTTTGCAATTTTTGTATTTTTTTTTGCATTAAGCAACTGAAATTTCAACTTTTTCATTTCCAGCATTTTTTTCGTATTTTGCTTTGTTTTTGAGAAGAAATCTAAAAATCAATTTATTGCATGTCCCTGGGACAACATAATAAAAAAATTGAACTACCAAACCATTAGAAACTGGGGTCTACTTGTTATTTTTTTCCATATCGATAGTATATTTTAATCTTAGAAATTGTTATCAAAAGTAATGCAAGCAATAAAAAAAATATTATTTATTGAAAAATGTTTTTATTTTTGTCCATGGATATGCAATAACGAGATCTTTATTTATGTTTGAACAATTAAAATTACACGAAAGTCATATTTTGAATTTTTAGATTAATTGTTTTCGATGAAACAAAGAACGTTCATTATTAGTGCAGTGTTTTGGAAGTAAAGTTAGAGTGCGATGGAAGGAAAAACAATTGTTCAAACAAATTTGAGCCCTGACATAACTTGAAACAGTGCATACATAATTATTTGAAGTGTTTTTAAGAGTTTTGGGCTATAACATCCGTTACTGATATCACAAAATGGTTCGGTTGACAAACTCAGAAATGGCCGATATGCATTGACGCATTTATCAAGAAAGATATCCTCATCGCATTGTACCAAATAGACAAACATTTGTAAGAATACACGAAAGGCTATGCGAATCAGGCACCTTCCAAAGGTCGGCTGCTCTTATTGGGAGACACGCAAAATTGCCCAACAATTAAACATTCCTCACTTTACTGTAAGGAGGATTTCAAGGGACTATCAATAGTATCCTTACCACATACACCGTGTGTAAGCGTTATTACCTGCGGATTTTCCCAAGCGAGTTGTTTATTCTACTTGTCTCTTGGAACAACAGGCAGCATCTCCGACATTTCTATCCCGAATATTGTTTACCGATGGAGCGTGTTTTCCCCTAAATTCAATTATGAACTCTCATAACAATCATACGTGGGCTGAATAAAATCCCCATGCGGTTATAGAATATCATTATCAACAATAGTTTTCCGCGAATGTTTGGGTTGGTATTGTTGGTGATTATCTCATTGGACCTCATTTTTTATCCCCGAGATCAAATGGTGAAGAGTATCGTCATTTTTTTGAATTTGTGTTACCTGTACTATTAGAAAATGTCCCACTGGCAGTAAGAGGAGCAATGCGGAACATGCACGATGGAGCCCTCACTTTAGCGTAGTAGCACGTCAATTTCTGGATACAACTTATGGAGAAAACTGGATCGGTCACGCAGGTCCACAGTCATGGCCACCCAGGTCACCGGATTTGAATCCCCTAGACTTCTTCCTTTGGGGACATTTGGAGTCCCTCGTTTATGGAACTCCAGTCAATACTGAAGAAGAATTAATCCAACGGATACGGGATTCATGTGATCAGATAAGCCACACAGACGATGATCTGGATCGTGATCTTTTGCTAGAAAATCGGGTTCACCGCACTCTAAGAGAACCTGATCGTGATGTCATTCGTTCAGCTTCGCTGGATGAACTTGAGGCGCATATCAAAGGATTGAATCCCAAAAAAGCGCCTGGTTGTGACGGAATTTCTTATTGTATGATTAGGAATTTTCCGGATAACCTGGTGCAGTCATTATTGAATATCATCAACAATTTACTGCGCCTCAAGAGATTTCTTCGAAGGTGGAAGCATGCCATCGTGGTCATGATCCCGAAAGAAGGTCAGAACCCGACCTTCCCTCAAAATTATCGACCAATCAGTTTGTTATGCTGTTCAGCTAAGTTGGCTGAAAAAATCGTTCTCGAAAGGCTTGACGACGAAGTGGAGGACAGAAATATCCTACCGAATGAGCAGTTCGGATTTCGTCGCGCTCACTCCACCGAGCTACAGGTTTTGAGGCTGGTGGAAAATACAATATCTTTGCTAAACACCAACAATAGTGCTCATATTGTCCTTCTAGACATAAGTAAAGCATTTAACAGAGTATGGCACGAAGGCCTGCTCTGCAAATTGATCGATCTCCACTTGCCTTTGAGCCTGGTGAAGTGGATAAAGTCGTTTCTCATGGGTAGGACATTTCAAACCAAGGTTGACAATTTCCTCTCGGACCCGAGAGAAATTGAGGCCGGCGTTCCTCAGGGGGCAGTACTGTCTCCTATATTATACGCACTCTTCACCTCCGATATACCACGAATCGAACACGTGAAAATCTCCGTGTTCGCCGATAATACGGCTTTACTTTCCTCGTCAGCCAACCACCTGATGGGTGTTGTTTATTTGCAGAATGCATTAAACGACCTCCAGCAGTGGCACCTGGAGTGGAAAATAAAGTTAAATCCCGATAAAACACAAGCGATCTCGATGGGTCGCAAGAGAAACAACCCGGAGAGGGAAGTGACTATCACTGGAAGGGAGATAGAATGATCGGAACAAGTCAAGTACTTAGGGGTTACTGTGGATCGTTGGCTCACCTGGAAGCCGCATGTGAATATAATTAAAAACAAAATTGCTAAGAAAATCGGCGCACTTTACCCCCTGATTAATAGAAGAAGTAAACTCACTTTAAAAAATAAAGTCAGGATCTATAAAATGATATTCAGGCCTGTCATTTTGTATGCCTCAGCCGCCTGGGGCCAAACCTCTAGGACTAGCATTCGCGTCCTGGAACGGGCGCAAATGAAAGTCCTGAGGATGATAACGAATGCTCCGTGGTATGTGCGGAATGATCGGATACTTGAAGACTTGAACCTGCCTTCCATCGGGAGTATAATCAGAGACCGCAATCGGAAAGTATTCGATTGCTCAATAGCCCACGAGAACCCCCTCGTGAGGGAAGCTACTGATTACAACATAGACGACCCCTCGCGCTTTAAACGTCCCAGGCACTCCCTGGAGTGATGGGCTATCTATCAACCTATTCCGGGTAGTGAAAGCTGCATCCTCTATAAAAATTTAATTTTTCAAAATTCAGATTCAAAATACTTTCTTGGCCATTTTTGAGAACCGCCATCATGGGAAGGGCTGGACACCGGTCTCCAGTCCTTATCCAGTCAAAATTCTAAATCCGTGAATGGCTGTTGCCCACTTGTTTGAAGCTCAATGAGTAAGAGCCTTAGGGCTACACTCGTGTTAAGTAATAGTGATAGAAGATCCTGAGATAAGCCACACGCCGGAAATATTTTAACGTGTTTAGCAATCGATGTTAAGACAAGGTAATGCTTGCATTGAAGTTGAAGGAGGACATTTTGAGCAACTTTTGTATGTTTTGTGTTATTTATTGTTCAATGTTTTCTCACTGAAGAAAAAGAGTACTATTTGTTTAAGTGTGCTTTTAATAAAGGATTCTTCTTGTTTCATGTTTTTTTAATTTCCGACGTTACCACATAACAATAAAGTGTTTTTTATTTTATTTTTCAAAAACAAAGCAAGATACGAAAAAATGCTGGGAATATTAAAGTTGTAGTTTCAATAGCTCAATGCGAAAACAACATTAAAATTGAAAAATATCAGTGGCGCACATTTTTTTTGTCAAAAATATTGGTAAAGGCGTGTTCCGGAACGCCACTGAACCTGATATTTCCAATATAGTCAAGGCTTAATTAGCCCCTTGCTACCTCAAACAACACTGCCAAATTTTAATGAAGTTGGCCAAAGGATTATCAAGATATTTAGGAAAAAACTATTTCTTTTAAAAATGTTGACACCCTGTATTTTGAAAACGAAGCATTACCGGACCTATGTTTATATGAACTTTTCGTCTTAAAACTACTCGAAGAATCACCGCTGCAAGTTTGGCCACGTACTTACATAACACCTTGAAGAGTTCAAGACACATATGCACCAATAGTTTCCCTTTACTGAGGGATCCCTTTTTTTATATATTGAAAAATTTCAATCGATCAGGGAATATACCTTCATTGACTGATTGTTTGATTAGAATGGTCGAATTTCTGCAAACAAATGGGCACAGTAACTGAATACTCTCATTGGAATTTCGTCAATGCCAGCTGTAATTTTTTCAGGAACATGCTTTTTACTGACAGAAGTGGCAGAAATATTTTCCATAATGTAAATTCGACCTACCCGAAATGAATGAAAGTCAGCAACAAATTTTATTTGGACGATTTTTCTCCGTGCGGTATATAAATAATAGGCCAAATACTCATACTCTCGAAACGTGGGGTTTTCCATTTCGGAAAGGATTTTCTGAATTAGCTCATATTTCTCGTTCTCACAATGCACCTGTTGGAGCACCATTCATACACAATAGAATTCCATTAATATCCCGAATGGTAGGAGTGCTGCGATAAATTCAGCACTCGGTGCACTTTCAGTGAATTTCAGGCAATGGCGATTTGAAATCGGTGCCCGAGGTAATATCTGCGGAATTGCGTCTAGACATGAATCAGCAATCATCCAAAGCCGTATAGAATGAGTATTTTTCGATTCGTTTCATTTGGAATAATAGAAATAGAAAAATCATTCTATAGATTTCGAGAAATCGAATATGATTTTTGCCAACGCGTCATTATCAGCAACTGCGTCAATTCAGACAATCGCTTGGATTCGTCAATTTTTTAACCGACGAAACCAAAAAGGAGGAGATTCTCTAGTCGACGCGTATATTTGATTTTTTTGATTTTTTTTTATGTATGATCACGCATAGCTTTTTACTGAGACGTCCGTCTCCGATAATTCTTTCCTCAGTGGATAGGGTGTACTTCGAAGTTGGTCCCATTTGAATTTAAGAGATGAAATCTACTCCTAAGGGCAGCAAAATGGAGGATATTGATCACTCACCCTCTGAATTCTGGTCCGTTAACCGATTCTATCAGCTATAACTTTGTACTGGGATCTTCGATTTGGATGATTCTTTTTTTATCAGATAGGGTATACCTCATAGTTGATCATATTTGGATTTCGAATGGAATGATCCACCCTCACGGGTAGAAAAATAGGGGACAATTGATTTTTCACTTGTGAACCTTGGCACACATATGTAGTTGATAATGACAAATCGCTAGTGTCATTATCACAATAAATTTATTCTATGAGAAGATGAAATGATATACAAAGTAATGAAATAAACTAACAAGAACAACAAAAATGATATATATTACAACAAATAATAAAAGTAGATAATCATATTATTTAACTGGTAATAGTTGAAGTAAGGTGGGTAAGTAAGTATTTTGGAAGTAATCAAAAAACAAGCAGTTAGTAATTAGTAGATTTCAGCCACAAAAATTGAAAAATAAAAACTTTTAAACAAAAAATTAAACCGACGAAATACGGAACTGGAAAGTAAAAAATAAAAACTTTTTAACAAAAAATTAAACCGACGAAATACGGAACTGAAAAGTAAAAAATAAAATAAACCTCCTTAGTCTCAATAACTAAGCTCCTAAACTAATGTAAGTAACTAATTTTGAGTCGGCGCCAAACAAACAAGCAAATGAATGAGGTAAGGCGTAAAATGATGGCAACGAGTTGCGCGGTGACATTCTGATAATTTTTTTGAAGTAATTTAATGATCTTCGTTGATTGTTCGTTTAGCGCCGACTCAAAATTAGTTACTTATATTAGTTTAGGAGCTTAGTTATAGAGACTAAGAAGGTTTATTTTATTTTTTACTTTTCAGTTCCGTATTTCGTCGATTTATTTTTTTGTTGAAAAGTTTTTATTATTGAAGGAGTAGTATAATTTCAATGCTCTCAATAGTCAAAAATGATCGGGAGACTGGAAAATATTACAATATACCGTAATATTTAATCATTATGCTATAATAGCACAGAGGAAATATACTCAATACTTCCTCAGGAAATCGTTAGTTTCACGCAAATATCTCATGAACCACTACATTTGGGCTTATTGAATGTCATGACTTTTGTAGTCTACTTCACAAGTTCAAAAACGTGTTTATTCTTGTAATAGTTCCTAAAAATATGAACGATAGCTCATTGGATTCGGAATGACGTCTAGAAAAATGTATCAAAATGTTTCATTAGCAGATAAAAAATTGCAAAAGGTATGAACAAAATGAAGATGAAAAAAAGAAGGATCTTAGTTTCTTGCAAATAACTCAGAAACTGTGGGAGATAATCGGAATCTGAAATGAAAATTTCAAAGAGGGGGAAATTTTCAATTTCAATTTTGGGTGCTTGTGAAACTCTATCTCTATTGCTAATTATTTTAAATTAATGCTGAAAATAAGCCTCCGCATGGCTATTTCGGGATGCGCGTGCGGTCTCTGAAGCGAGTACGTCACATAAAATATGTTTTTTAAGTATTAAATATCAATTAAAAAATTTAAATGAATTATGGTGTGTTTTCAATACTTGAAGGAATAAGGTCCCGTTGGAAAAATCGATCTGACTCAATTTTTCGACAAGTTAGGCGATTGTTAATTAACTAAATTTTGATCACGTAATGTTTATTTCGAAGTTGATTATTTTGTTAATAATAATTTTTTTAAGTTGCAAAAAAGTTAAAAATCCCAAAAAAAAAGTTTCACGCCATTTGTTTATAAATTTTTAATGGACAAATTGACTACTCTCATATTTAAAAAAAGTTTTGTTCACACTTTTGTAGTCTCGAAAATATTACCATTAAACATTTTTTTTTCTTGAAAACAATTTTCAATAGTTTATAACCGTTTTTTTATATTCCTAATGTTTGAATAAGTAGTTAAGGAATGCATTTTTTTTTCAAATCATAATTGACAAGTCTCTATGAAGTAACAAACAAACAAAAATTGTTAACGACAATTTCATATTTAATAACTTAACAATTTGTTATAAACAAATTCAAACTATCATAATATATTTCTTCAAATCATTGAAACATTAAAAAACAACCATATGCAAGAATATATTGATAAAAAATATATATTTTTGATAGCGTTTTTTAATATTACACGATACAGAACTTGAAACGGCGACTTGATTTTTCAACTAAAAAACTGAAATAACTTTTTAAAGTAATAAAGTAATAAAATTAGCATTCAGATCATTTTTATAAATTATTAATCATTTTTTAAAATGAGATGTTTCCTAAGTTTGTTACTATTTTTAATAAAAATTAAAGGTGTTTTCCAATCTATTATGGCTTCTATCTTATTAAATAATGAAAATACCGTTATGGACCTTCAAAGCAATTTTGTTAACTAATAAAATATCTGAAAGTTGCAATTGTTCATCTTAGAATTTTCTCGTCAGTAACCCTTAAATTATCATGCTCCAGCTGTTTTTCTATGTATTTCATTAACCATTGATTTCAATTACATTATTTGTTCAACAAATATTCGAGAATTTGTAAAAATAATGAGTGGATAAAATAATAATATTAAGTGATCCTAAAATTATCATTAGAACCACTCCATTTGCATTGATTACAGAAATAGTAATATTAATAATAATAACAGTAATACTAATAATAATATTAATAACAATAATAATAATAATCATCATAGTTTTGTGCCCTCATATACGGCCTTTTTTCCGTTTGTTTGGGGTAGAAACTCTTGAACAACTCGGTTTATCTAAATTTAGAACTGAACCTTCCACCCTTTCTACAATTGTTTTTATGAATATATTGTTGCATATGGTTGTTTTAATAATTTATAAAAAAAATAATTTGATTGTACGAAATTGTTTATAACACATTATTGAGTTGATAAACGAAGAAATTTTCGTTAAACATTTTTGTTCGTTTGTTACTTCATAGAGGCTTGTCAATCATGATTGAAAAAAATCATTCCTCAACTAATTATTTAAAGATTAGAGATTGAAAAAACACTGTTATAAACAATTAAAAATTGTTTTCAGATTTTTTTTAAATCATAACATTTTCGAAAAAACAATAAAAAAAAAATATTTAAAATATGAAAGTAGTCAATTTCTTTATAAACAATTCATGAACAAATGTCGTGAAAAAAAAATTTAAAAAAAATTAAAATTTTTGGGTAAAAACATTATTATAAACAAAATAATCAACTTAAAGAAAATAAACGTGATCTTCTTGAGTACACATGAGAGAAAGGCTCCAAAAAGCAAAAAGTAGAAAGTTTTCAGGACAATTATTTAAATAATTTTCTTTACCTCCAATCAACACGGAGGTCTTAGAAAATTCATTTAATTACCAATTACCAAACTGGTTGAAAAAATTGAGTTAGATCGATTTTTCTAACGGAAGTTCATTTCTTCAAGTATTGAGAACACACCTTGATTCATATGAATTCTTTAATTGATATATAATACCTAACAAAAATTAGTTTATGTGACGTACTCGCTTAAGAGGCTACGCGCACATCCCGAATTATTAGCATTTGAGATGGAGTTTTGAGAGTTCTTGTAATTTAGTTCTGTCATATCTTGTTCCATAACAATTCAAGTGTTCTCTCAATGTACGTATTTTCAGTCATAATTGGTGTCAATAATTTCCGAGCTGATCGGCGCAGAAAATCCCAGAGTTTAGAGGGGGAATCTCAAACCTTCAGGTATCCAACCCTACAGAAGGGAAATCACATCAAGTCTGCCCATGGGCACCAGGGCACCAGGGCTTCAACAGGCCTGGGCCAGCGATAGCCATAAGTAGGGAGCGGGACCTTAAAAACCCCCTTAAACCTTTGCGAAAGCGTCGCCGCGGACCAGCACACGACTCAAACCATAAACTGCCTGTGGAGCAGCAACCCGTGGGACACCTAGCGTGGCCGGCGGTAAATGCCTGTACTGTATGTTGGGGACACTCCTGAATCCTCCCCCAATCTCAAGGTATTTTGCGCGCCGAAGGGATGAGCGGTTGGAGGGCACTCAACCCCTAGCGACAAAACTCCGGGAACCGAGCGCACCAAGCTTTATTTATCCTTCCGCCGTGTGGGAGCTCCATGTGCGGTGACCTCTCATCCCCCTCACTCGTGGGAACCTTATGGAACCAAAACAAACAAAACCGAAAGGACGTAAGAGCCATTCAACAACCCCAAACACTAATCCCCATACTCCGGTGGTTCCCCCAGTAGGGTCCACCAGTTCTCCAACACCGCTGGAGAGCTCCTTTTTAGAGACCTCCAATACTCCCTCCCTCCAATGTGTATGAGATCCACCACGGGATCCTCCGCAACCCCATCCACACCAGCGGGCCCCCTAACGGGGTCCACTCCTCCATCCCACGTGCGGGCTTTTCCTTGGAGTCCCCTACTCCCGTTCCGACGGGCTCCAAACCCAGTGTTGCTCCGCTAGTCACAGGCACATTGGGGGATCGCCTGCGCTCCCCCAATGTAGCAGATCTCGCCAGAACCTTTGAAAAGGCGAAGAAACCAACGTCCGCAGGTCGGACAAACAAAGAAAAAGGAAGGCGAGACCAATCCACCTGCACTTGATCTGAAAAATGGGTAGTGTGCCAAACACTGGGCTATTGGATGGGAATGGCGATAAGGGTTCCGCTAAGGGAAACATCAAAACCCCCGTCCAACGCTCCGAAGCCAAGGCTGGACAGCTGGAGGCTCAGCCCTCGAAGGTGAAGGCTCCCAAGCCTCCAACCAAAAGGACACCCGATGATACCCTGCGTGTGGCTGAGCGACCACTCCCCGATCCCAAACAGAGGGGACAGGGTGCAACTGGTCCGCGAAGATACGCGCAGTTACATATTTCTCTAGCTAGATGAACAGGAAGAATGAACAGTCTTTCAGCTATTTTGTTGAAATAGGTGACAGATAGTGCGATATTTTTGTTGTTGTTCAATATTGAATGAAGCGATAAAGAGCAAAAACTGAATGAAAAAGAGTTCTATTCAATACGAAGGGTGACATCGGCGGAATATCTTTTGATGAACTTCATAGTATTATAAAAAATTAGAGACGATCTTCTTGGTTGGTTCACAGCGGCAGGCTTGATGATTTTCCGAAGAAAGGAAGTTTTATTAATAAAAACACAGAGAGATTTAGTGAAAATATGACATCGGTGTGACCTAGTCCCATGAAAATAGAAAAACAAGAATAGGCATTTAGCCTATTTTGTACACCTAGTCCTTCAACATGTAAGATTTGATTACAAGCCCACAGACATCGGTACAGGTGAAACTGAATAAAATCTTGTAAAAAAAGGGAAACAGTTCTTTCACCAAAAATGACCCACAAGCAGAAATCACTGTCTCAAATGGATTTATTATTTCATCTAACCACATAAGATACCCATCACAAGGAGTTTCGAGAAACTCCTGCAAGTAGACTGAGAGTTAGAGTTCCGGACCCGCAACTTCTGATGAACATTTTTTTAGTTTATATTTATCTCAATGCTACTACATTTTCAACAACTGAAGATACTGGCATCGTATACATCGTTGAGCCTCAAGCAGGAAGAACTTTGCAGGAAATGATATAACTTTATTCCAAATAAGTTTCCAAATCGGAGTGGAATGGCTAGGGGAGATTCAGGCACTCCAATTCTTTCCCCATTCTGATTTCATCGCTAGAGAATTCCTGAATGCTTTCGAAATACTATTAGGAGAATATGAATTTCCGAAAGTGAAAAAAAGTTAGGAAAATTATACCAAATATAATGGAATATATACACGGTGTTTCTCAATAACATGCCAATATTCCTGGGTCCATTGTGAGACAAAAACTTCATATGGACATATGTCCCAAGGTCTTAGCTTTTGAACTACAGGGGTCATACCAAAGTTATCATAAAATTGCAGATCGTCAATGCATTCCGAGACCAGCAGCGAACTAACTTTGTATGACGTGAGGGCCTTGATCGCCGCTTGGCTGTCCGTGCATATCATGATCTGTTGGCCGTGGTGGCCCCTGTTGATATCTTCTCTTACATAGGCGAGTATGGCAAATACTTCTGCCTGGAATACTGGAACGAAATTTGCCAGGGCATAGTAGAGTTCAGCTTTTGGAGATTGCCCGTATACCCCGGCACCGGCTGATTCACCCATCTTGGAGCCATTTGTGCACCAGATGGTCCCATTGGTGGGGATCAGGTGGTGCCCCATCTACTCCCAGTCCTCTCTTTTGGGAATGACTGACAGCGGCCCATTGGTGAATCGTATGACAGGTGAAGAATAGTCCCCTGGCATCTCCAGGAATGGACAATCCTTCACTGTTCGATTCCATAATCGAGAATGTCCATACATGCCCTCGCTCCACCATTGGTTGGAGCTTCTCATGCAAGCGATGTATCTGAGTGCCTCGTGGTCAATGGAAAGGTGCAATGGAGGCAGTCCTACGAGTGTCTCCAGCGCCCTACTGGGTGCCATCCTCATTGCACTTGTTGTCGCAAGACAGGCAAGTCTTTGTACCTTATGTATTTGGGTTTTTGGTTTGCCGGATGATGTACCTTGCCACCATACGATGGCTCCATACGTAATCATTGGGCGTATGAGAGTCGTATAGATCCGGTATAAAATCTTGGGGCTGAGCCCCCACGTACTGCCGACTGCCCTTCTGCATGCCCAGAACGCGGCTGTGGCTTTCCGATGCTCCAAGGTACTTAACTGAGCTTTTGTATTGCGGGAACCTCCCATTGAGTTGGACGTTTGGGAGGCCCCTGGTTTGCGTTTCCTAGTGGAAAGAATCAGCTCAGCCTTTTCAGGGTTCACATTCAGCCCTACTTAACGGCACCATTTGAGGGCTCTTTGTATGGAGCCCCTCACAAGGCCGGACCCCTGGTCATCGACCAGGATGACAATGTCGTCCGCATAGGCCTGAGTGTAGTTACCCAATTCTCTTATATCCACTGGGAGGCCATCCACCACGAGGCACCATAGCAGACAAGACAAGACTCCTTCCTGTGGACAGCCATTCGTGAGTACGGTTTTGCTAGAGCCACTTCTGATAGGTGCTCGAGCTAGTCTTTGGGACAGCATTGCGTGAATCCATCTTATTATGGTAGGGTTCACGCCCCTTTCCCTTATTGCCTGACATATGCAATCAAATGACGTATTGTCAAATGCTCCTTCTACGTCGATGAATATACCTAGAGTGGCGCCGCCCCGGTCTAACCCCCACTCAACCCTATGGATGAGTCGATGAAGGGCAGTTTCCGTGCCCTTGCCACGCATGCTGGAGGTCGCTGAGCGGGTTCAGTTCAGTACCTCTTCTCTGATATATCTGTCCACCAGCCTTCCAGTTGTCTTCAGAAGGAAAGGCCCGAGACTGATGGCTCTGATTGCTTTTGCCTGGGTGTAATCATTTTTACCAGGCTTGGGGATGAAGATGACTTTGGCTGACCTCCATACTTTGGGAACGTATCCGTGTGCGAGGCAGCTGCGGAATATCTTCGAAAGATGGGGGAATGGGATATCCTTGCCTTTTTGTCATCCCCCGCAGATTTGAAGAGTGAAAAGGACTCAATGACTCAGTCCACTCTTCCGTAAGTTACACTTTCGGCAGTCATCTTGTAGTTAACCCTTGTTTTGGGTGCGACGGTTGACTGTGGATTGGGTGTTGCAGTGTAACTGCATAGAAAATGGACTGGGAGCTTGTGTTGGAGTGTCTTCCCGTCCGTGGCAGTGTAACCACCTTCGGGCAGGGAAAGCACCTCCAGCCTCGCCCCCGGGTCTTTGGACAGAGTCTTGCTGCCTCTGGTAACGTGAAAGCCTCTTTGATGCATCAAGTTCAACTATTGCAACTTTCAGATCGCACTTCATTGCCATTGCCATTGCACTATCTGCGTATGGGGAGATATCACTGGCATTCTCAAGAAATCTACCATCATTTCTGCCAACTATGACTGAGATTTAGGTCACCTGAGAATTCTTCATCAGTTATAATATGTATTGGATCGGTTTTTGAACTAAAACTCCTTTACGCACGCTTGACTTGGGGAGTAAGCTGGTGAATGCGTAACGAGAGCGTTACAAAAAGTGGGATCGGGCGAGGCGAACAGTCTTGACAAAGGTGAGTGCGTATCTCATACTAGTTGCTGGCGTCATAGCGTCATATGCTGCGTTCCTTGTCTATTTTCTCCCTCTACTAATACGCGGCATTCTACTCTCGACATTGGGGCGCGTTTGATTCTCTTTCCTTTTCTTGTCTCTCTCTCTCTTTCTCCTTGTTACTCTTCCGTAGTTCGGCCTCGAGTTCCTACAATTCACTTCGGCAAATTTTTGAAACAGGATCATATAAAATTTAACTAATGCGTAAATAATAAAATATTTATTGATTGTAGAGGTTCACCATTACAAATAATTGGTGACATCGTGATTGAACATGACAAATAATCAAATGGAAGTTGATGATGAAAATCCCACTATAGATCATGTACAAAAACCAAGACAAATTATTAGATTTAGGTAAATTAATTTTTATTTTATTTTTATAATCATTTATGACTCTCATAATGATTTACTAAATTTACCAAACTGAAATGATTTAAAAATTAAATATATATATTTAAAAATTAAATAAAAAATTTTTGTAAATATATATAGAATATTGTAATATTTTTGCCCTGTATAATAATTTGTATGTGGTAATAATAATTGCCAACGAACGTCACTGTTCTCTCGTCACGTAGCTGACAATTGTTATTCCTTTTCTCACCACAGCTAGCACAGTTGGTGCGCCCTCATCTCAAGATAGCCGGTTCAAAGCAATTTAGCCCTTATTTGATATGTCAAACTCAAGTTATTCAATGGTCGTAGGTATGTTTGTTGATCATTGTGAAAGAACACACAACAAAATATCAAAAACAATTATCTCCTTTATTCAGGAAGACTTAAAATACCTGGCCTACGAGAAATAACTTATACTAGTGGGAATATACAAATATTCACGGATAATCATAAAATTGAAATCATGGATAGATAAACAGAACCTCACTTTTTCCGAGTTATTGAAGTTTTCTGTTATTGTTCAAAATAGAGTGACAAAGTTCTTCGAATGTGAAATTCGTTATTGGTGAAATAGTTCAGGACCGGAAAATGCACTATTAAAGTTTTTATACCTGTTGGAGATGTCGGTGTTTCAAGATATGCCCTGAAACTGGATACCTCGTCACTACAAGCGCTATCAGGAACTCCAATACCATAAATCAGGAACCAAACAGATGCGGAAATCAGCTTTGGAGACGTGGAAATGATATATAATTCAGGTAATACTAGTTTTGCTCTTCAAAAGTTGGAATTCTTTCAATTTTTCCTCTCAAAATGTTGCGTCCATTCCCTTCTAATTTTATTTTCAATCTCCTCGTTGGCTTTGTTTGTTGTTGCCTCGATACAAGTTTCCCTTCCTGTTTTCCCATTTGAATTTTTGAATTCTCGCACTAAATTGTCACATTTCACTGTTTAGGTTTATCTTACTCAATTTATATATCCAACTATTTTTCCATACTTATTACTATTTACAAATTCTAATAATAATTGCTTATGATATCAAGCAATTGCTATTCCCTCACAATTTCCAATTTTTACCTATGACCATCTCTTCTCTGATTGGCTATTATCATGAAGACGTTTGCTGTTCTACCATTGGTTACTTTTAGTTATCTCCAATTTCATATACTGTATGTTTCAAATTTACAAATGTGTTGATTACTGTTTATTCCTGAATTTTGTAAATTTAGACTTTTTGTTGGCTTTTTTCCAATTATGGTTTATGATCATTATGACAGTGTATGAAATTGATTGTGTTATATTATTCTGACATTTTTATCTATCCATATTATACAAAGGCTCATAAATAAATAGAACCTCAAAAGTTATTCAAAAAAAAATCTCTTGGAACTAATAACTATTTAGTAATTATTCTTTTTTTGGGTTATTTCCTTTTAAACCTTTAACTGGCATAACATAACATAAAATATATATATATATATATATATATATATATATATATATATATATATATATATATATATACATACATATAGATGGAGCTAAAGAAGTTTTACTTCACTCGTGTGGTCTAAAGCACACTCGTTTTTTTTAGTGCTGTAGCTCTTGCACGACTTCTATGACGGTCGCAATCTTTATTCCCTAAACTTGCCAATGAATTTGACTGTGAAGAAGCAAGGTACCATCATGATGGTCTAAGAGCCCGTGAATGCCAGACTTTCCTTATTTTATAAAAGCTGAGAGTTTCTCAGGGCATGCTCCCAACAGGTAGGAACGATGGGTGTATAAAATAGCAACTTCAATTTGTCAAAGTATAATGCGTAATTTTCTTATATTTTCGTCAAGTCATCCATTGCCAGACACTTATTATTCTAGCAACCCTTTGCCGGACACCTTTAAATTTCAGTGAATTGTAATAGTACTTATGTTATAGTATGAAAGCTGAATTTTATATATGTTCCTTGGGTAACCATAAAAGATGACTCCCTGAGACAGTTTCGACAGTTCTACACCTGTCCAGACAAACATATAGGGTAGTTGTAGGTGCGAGCGCGAGGCAATATACATCCCAGTGGATGCGAGTGAGATAGTTATTTGGATTGATCGGATAATTTTATTACGAAGAGTTATTTATGACTGAAAAATGAATGTTTAAAAAGTTATTGAGAATAATTTCCATGTTGATAAATGTGTGAAAAATAAACCTGATATAAATGAGTAAATAATGTTTTGGAATTTCATGAACTTCATTTAAATATTCAATTTAATACAAAATTCGACATTTCATTAAAATTTTATTGTTTATTTATATTAATAAATTCAATGAAAAATTGATTAATTGTATTCATAGCCATTATATAAAAATAAAATGAAATTTGGATTTATAAGATTATTACTAGATTTTTCATTCATTTTCTTATAGTCGATATCTTCATGATCTTCGTCACTGCGACTCCAGTCCGTTGCTTGATATTTTTCAATATCGTCTTCTTCGCTATTGCCTGTAAAAATGAAAACAAGTTGATACGATTATAAATAGCTAAAAATGTATGTCTAATAATATGAAATAATACATGAATACTTGAGAGAGTTTTTAGTGAATCTCTGTCGTGATTTGGCAACTTATCCCCTTCAAACCATTTGAAATGGTACTGGTTGTTTTCCTGTACACAACCATAATTTTTTCATTGATATATCATTGTTATTCGCTGGTGAACATTGTTCCAAATGCTGGATATGTAGTTTGCTTGCAAAAATTGTTGTAACAGACTGCTAGCATAAACATTTCCCAATTTTTTACGGTCAATCGCTTCGTCTGAGACCGTAAACGTATTGATGAACAGTTGAAGCCGAGCAGCATCAACATCAACTATACCACCAACATTGTATACCTCACATATAAACTGCTGTATGATATTGAAAGTGTTTTGTTGTTCATCACCATCTTCAAATAATTTGCTGTCACCAATCTTGATGAAAGCTTTTTGATATTCTTCTGTTTTTGTTAATATTTTCTAAGGTCTTAATTTTCCTTTTCTGAAAAATGCAGGATTATAATCACTTTCATTCCCAATAACACGTACTAGTTTCCTCAGTATTTCTCAAAAATATTTGGCTTTTTTTCTACAGATACGATATTTTATTGATAACCTAAACGTTTTTTATGTAGGCATTATTGATCACAAATTTTGAAATCGCCGGAGTTCCCAATTTAGTTTATTTGCACTTCATGATGTTGAATATAAATTTAATCACCAACAGTTTTTTCAATCCTGAACTTTCTGAAAACTTTGAAAGAGACATGAAAAATATTTTTATTTAGATGGAGGCTCAATGGAATTCTTTTGTTTCTGAAAGATATTATGAAAATATGTCGCATAAAGTTCATCACTGTGATTCCTTGAACTCTTTCAAAACTCATCTCATTCAAAGTAGACAATATTTCCCTTAAAAAAAAAATAGGGGTTTCCAAATATAGGTAGAAGTCACGTGACAGCCAGATCAGTTATAATGTCTATAGTTAGAACTGTCAAAACTGTCTGGCAACTGACGAAACACCTTCTAATAGTTACTCAAATAACATATTCAGGGTGTTAGGTAATAAGTGTCCGATATTTCACAAGACGTTTCCACAGTTGTTCATATGGTGAAAAGTTCATATAAGCATGGGTCCGCAAGACCTTCATTTTCGATATACAGGGTGTTGAGAATTTATTTTGATTTTGGTTTTTCGTAAATAATTTTTAAAATAATGTCGATATTTGGACAAAAATTGATAGTTGGGGATTTTTCAATAGAAGAAATTCAAATTTGGTTTTAGTTGTCGAATATAAATTTAATCACCAACAGTTTTTTCAATCCTGAACTTTCTGAAAACTTTGAAAGAGACATGAAAAATGTTTCTATTTAGATGGAGGCTCAATGGAATTCTTTTGTTTCTGAAAGATATTATGAAAATATGTCGCATAAAGTTCATCACTGTGATTCCTTGAACTCTTTCAGAACTCATCTCATTCAAAGTAGACAATATTTCCCTTAAAAAAAAATATAGGTTTTTCCAAATATAGGTTGAAGTCACGTTACAGCCAGATCAGTTATAATGTCTATAGTTGGAACTGTCAAAACTGTCTGGCATCTGAGGAAACACCTTCTAATAGTTACTCAAATAACATATACAGGGTGTTATGTAATGAGTGTCCGATATTTCACAAGACGTTTCCACAGTTGTTCATATGGTGAAAAGTTCATATAAGCATGGGTCCGCAAGACCTTCATTTTCGATATACAGGGTGTTGAGAATTTATTTTGATTTTGGTTTTTCGTAAATAATTTTCAAAATAATGTCGATATTTGGACAAAAATTGAAAGTTGGGGATTTTTCAATAAGAGAAATTCAAATTTGGTCTTAGTTTGGCCCTCAGTTGTAGGGGCGCCGCCTTAAGGTCTTTGTCTCTTTTTTGGAGTCACAACCTTGTCTTGCATGTATGTATCAGATTTTCTAGGAAAAAAATCGATTTCTCTATCATTGTTACGTGAAAAAGGTATGCTTTCGGAAGTCGCTACAAACAGCCGTTTAGAGATATTTTGATTAAAATTTGATCAAAATGCATGTGTTTGTCAAAAAGTGAAACAATTTTGAAAACTTTTCATTCAACATAGAAACATTTCAAACACTAATTTTTAAACAAGAATAAACAACGGAACACTAGATTTAATCTAAATCAAAATCACAATAAATGTTCGAAATGTCCACCTCCTGCCTGTATGCACGCATCCAATTTCCTTTTCATTGATTCGCGCACTCTTTGGAACATTCCTGGAGTATTTTGAATCGTTCTACAAGAGTTTATTATTCGAATACCTAATCCCTTTCCATTTTGGCTAGGCGTCTGGTAATTTGGGTATTTTTGATGTCACTACAGGAAAAAATCCAAACTGTTGAAGTCTGGAGACCTAGGGGGCCATGGCTGAGTTCCTCCCCGACATATTCACCGTCATGCATAAACCACATTTCATTTCGTAGTCTAAGCGTCACCTCTTCCAGTAAAATAGGCAAATCTTCTTCAAGAAAATGACGATATCTCTCTCAGTTTAATCTTTCCCGAAAAAAGAATGGACCTATAAAATAATCTCCAAGGATTCCTGCCCACACGTTAAGAGAGAACTGTTTTTGGATATGTGATTCCTGTATCGCATGGGGGTTTTCCTCTGACCACGAATAATTGTTGTGGAAATTGCGTATAGCGTTGCGTGAGAAATTTGCTTCGTCGGTAAACAGGATTTGATTTCCAAATAATTTTTTTTGAATAAAGCATTGGAGAAACCAACGACAGAAGTTGATACGTAACGGAAACTCACGAGGGGTAGTGCCTGAACTCTTTGAATATTGTAGGGATATAACAAATTATCAATTGAAATTTTCCATACCAGTTCATGAGAAATGTTTAACGTTAGCGCTATTTTTCTGGAGCATGTTTACGGGTGTTCTCCTACCAGATTAAGAACTGCCACCTCAGTTTCTGGAGTTCTTACGATACGATGTGCACCCGACAGAAGACTAGCTTTATCAAAACTTCTTGTTCCCCTCAACCGTTCGTGAATTCTTGAAAAAAATTTTGAAGTAGAAGTTGTGCGGTTCGGACAACGCTCCTGATAAGTTCGTATGTAAAATGTATGTCAGCATACTATGTATTGGTAAAGTTTACCATTTTTCAACAAATAATCACAATAATAATAAATAAAACTATTTAACTACTGGTCAAGATATTATTTTTGACATGACAGCACAAAAAAAAAACATTGCAATAAACTTACTAGCCTACTTGATACTTTTATTCTCAAAGAGTTTGCCAATCAATGAGAAGAAGATTGGATGCATCGATTAATTCAAATCAAAATATTTCGAAAACGGCTGCCTGTAGCGCCTTTTGAAAGGCCTACCTTTTTCACGTAAAAATTATAGAGAAATGGATCCAAGAAAATATGATACATACATGCACGACAAAGTTGTGACTCCCCAAAAGAGACAAATACCTATAGGCGACGCACCCTACAATTAAGAGCCAAACCTAGATCAAATTTGAATTTATCATATCGAACAATCCCCAAATACCAATTTTCGTTCAAATATTGAGTTTATTTAAAAAATTATTTACGAAAAACCAAAATAAAAATAAATTTTCAACACCTTGTATATCGAAAATGAAGACTATGCTTATATGAACTTTTCACCTCATAATTAACTGAGGAATCGTCCTGTGAAATATCGGACACTTACTACATAACACCCTGTATAAAATTAAGCTTTTATACTATGAAAGTTGCATTTCATCAAAGTTTAAGGGTGTCCAGCAAGGGGTTGCCACGATACTGAGGTTCTGGCAATGGATGACGTGATTTCTAATATTATTTCAATGAAAATATAAGAAAATTACGCTTTATACTCTGACAAATTTAAATTGCTATTTTATACACTACCTGTTACCTGGCAAAACCACGATGATCCAAACGTCATAGTAGCTCATCATTCCTACCTTTGTTGGGTGCATGCGATGAGAAACTTTCAGCTCTAATAAAATAAGGAAGGTTTGGCATTCACGGACTCTTGCTCTATAAGAGTAGTGCATACAACCTGCAATGAGTTGTTGCAACGTGGAATAGATGAGGTTATTTTCATTTTATTGGCATGATATATCGAGCGATATCACTTATTTTATGAGCCTCTATAATTCCATAACCCATTCGATACTCTCACATCCATCTATTGGAATATTGAACGCAAACGTATCCACTCTACACCTCATAGAAAATTTCATGTCGAAATTCCACTATTTGCATGGATGGAAAATGTGATGGTTTCGAGTAATGGTCCGTATTTCATTCCAAGCTCACATAAATGTTGTTGTTTATGGCAGTAATAAAACATACGTTATCCGTACAGTAAACGAAACAAAAAGTCGGGTGGTTCATAAAAGGCAGTAACTCTATCCATCAACTGGTGGATTTCATCGTATTTCCGGTAAAACAGGTGCTGAAAAAGTGTTGAATAACAAAGAAAAATTTGTTTTGCCAAACAGCAATTATATTTTTTTATCCAGAACAACAATCCTTCTATACATACAGGGTGAGTCAGAAGTACTCTGAGAAACTCCGGGAGGTGATTCCTCATAATATCCTTATATGAATTGTCCAAATAAATATATGTCCAGGTACGCTTCGTTTCCAAGATACATGGTGTTGAAGTTTAATTTTTATTTTCGTTGTTTTTCAATAACTTTCGAAATACTGAACTTAATCAAACAAAAATTGGTATTGCGAGGCTTTTTGAGGTGTCAAATTCGAACCTGATGTTATAATTACTCTTACTCGTAGGGGGCGCCACCTACACGTCTTTATCTTATTGAAGATTCATAACTTTTTTGAACGTACATCTAGCACATTTTTCAGTAGAAAAATCAATGTCTCTATCATACTTACGTAAAAAAGCTACCCCTGTTACAAGTCGCTATAAGCAACCGTTTCCATTATTTGATAATCGATGCGTGTTGAAGTTGTTACCATTATTTTGCATTTTTCACAAGAATGCTTAGGAAATGAATTTGACGTTTAAGTAAGTAGTTTTGGTAATTACATATTACGTGACAGTTAAACGATTCATTGTTTTGTTGAAGTTCATGTAAGTTTTAAAACACTAATTTTAAAAACAACGGATTATTCAAACAATAATGCTCATTTAGCCATTATGCATTTCGTTTATGGCCTTGCGGATGGCAATGCGCGCGAAGCAAGACGTATTTACCAGGAGCGATTTCCTAATCGAGTACTGCCTTCAGCTCCAACATTTACCAGTCTTCACCGTCGTTTGGCAGAAACAGGTAGCTTCAAGAGGGCAGCTGATATTATTGGAAGACCACGAGCAGTCCAAACCCCAGAATTGGAAGAAGCTGTTTTAAACGCTCTCGAGGAGAATCCAGAAACAAGTACATGAATAATTGCTGATGCTCTCAATTCTACTCAGTCCACAGTTTGGAGAATTATCCACGATCAACAATTTTATCCATACCATATTCAAAGGGTACAAGCTGTCCTGCCACGAGACTTTCCCCAACGCATTACTATGTGTAAGTGGTTTTTGAGGAAATTGGCTGGGAATCCTCAATTTTTGAGATATGTACTTTTCACGGACCAGGCAAACTTCCTCCGAAATGATATCACAAACTTTCATAACAACCGTGTTTGGGCTCTGTAAAATCTGCACGCAGTAAGTGAAAGACATTATCAGTATACCTTTTCCGTAAATGTATGGGCGGTAATAATTGATAATTACTTGATAGGTCCTTTTTCCGTTTCGACTGAATGGCGCAACTTTTTAGAAAATGAATTGCCGGGACTACTTCAGAATGTACCATTAGAAATTTGTATCCGCATGTGGTTTATGCATGATGGGGCTCCGGCCTGTTCTAGTGTTGTAGCCAGGAACTCCTTAACACTGTCTATACAAATCAATAGATCCTTAGGGGTGTAGAAGAACCTAACCAGGCGTGGGCACCAAGGTCCCCAGATCTAAACACGCTTGATTTTTATTTTTGGGGACATTTGAAGTCACTAGTTTATCAAACTCCAGTAGCGAAAGAGATAGATCTAAGAAACCGAATAGTAGACGCCTGTGAAACAATAAGAAACACACCAATAATTTTTGAGCGGGTACGAGATTCAATGACTAGAAGACTGAATGCATGTATCATTGCTGAAGGTGGACACTTTGAAAAATTTATTTGAATACAATTCAGTTTCCTTTATTTCATTTTATTCGACATATTCAAAATTTTTCGAAATAAAATGTTGATATTTCTTGCAAGTTTTATTTAAACAAATACAGATTCTGCACCCTTGATACAAAAATAAATATTTCAAAAGAGTAAAAATAAATGTAATAGGTGGCGCCCCTAAAAGAAACCAAAATTACTTACTTAAACGTCAAATTCATTTCCTGAGCATTCTTGTGGAAAATGAAAAATAATGGTAATAACTTCAACACGCATCCATTATCAAATAATCCAATAAGTCCAAATATCTAGAAAACGGTTGCTTATAGCGACTTGTAACAGGGGTACTTTTTTAACGTAGATATGATAGAACTGATTTTTCACTGAAAAATGTGCTAGATGTTCGCTCAAAAAAGTAATGAATCTTCAAAAAGAAAAAGACGAGTAGGTGGCGCCGCCTACGAGTAAGAGCAATAATAACATCAGGTTCGAATTCGACACCTCAGAAAAACCTCTCAATACCAATTTTCGTTCAATTAAAGTCAGTATTGAAACAAAACCAGAATAAAAATAAAACTCTAACAACCTGTATCTTGGAAACGAAGCGTTTCCGGACATATATTTATTCATATTAGAATATTGTGAGGAATCACGTCCTGAAGTTTGTCAAAGTACTTTTGAATCACCCTGTATACTCAATAAAAAAGTAGCAATGCTTCAATCATATACTTTAGGTACGTCAACCAAAGCCTGGAGCCGACGTCTCGACAATCCACAAGACGAGCTCGTCAAGTCTCGCGTCGAGAGAATGGTCGACTCGCCTAGGATCGAGACTTGTCAAGCGTGAGCTCGAAGTGGCTCGACCATGGACGTATAAATAGAGATGGACCCAGTTATTTACATTATTAAGTGAAGCCGCTGAACGACTACATTCTAAGGTCGTGCTGTTGAGTTGGGCGTTGCCATTTCGAGTCTGTGATAATTCTTTATTACTCACCAACACTAGCTTAAACTTTATCGCCAACGAATTCCATTCAGTAACTGAACATTACTATCCTTTACGATTTATGGAATGAAAATCGAAATGACACATTCCAGAATCTAAACTAGAAAAATGAATTTGAATAATCGTTGTGGGCTTCCAAAGAATTCTGTACAGTTCCATTGCAACGCTGCACTGGCAACGCTGTTGAAGTGTGTTTGTGTTTCCGTCAACTATGCTGTTTACAAATTTCCCCAGTTCATGTTGACATTTTCTGCGGTGTGCAGTATTTGTTGAAATATTGTTTTTTGTGTTGTGTTTGGATTATATAGTGAAAGAAAAATAGATAGAGACTAATAATGGTGCTTTACTGTTGGGTTTGCAAGCAATCCAATTGTTCTAATCAAAATCTTAGCTTTCATAGGTGAGTACATAGTTTGTTTATAAACATTAGAGATTGGCGTTCATCTTTGTCATAGGCGTCACAGTGGGTATCACATTTCTATACAACTACAAAATGAAATAGATTTATTGAAATCTTGTTATATGAGGGTGATGATTGACAATAACAAAAAAATGATTTACAAACAAATGCAACGTTGTAGATGAAAACTCATTGATTTTTGACTGAAATATTAGTGCCAACAATCAATGTATTCCAAATGAAACTGATATTTACCGAAATAACAACTTTTATTTAACTTCACCTGTTAGTTTTTTAGTTAGTCAAATCTTGCATGTGAAATTTGACCCAAATCTAATTCTTCCACTTGAAAAAAGTGTTTAGTACCATAAAATTTAAAATAATATCAAAATTTCAAAAAAAAGTAAATACAAGCTTTTATTCAAATGCCCTAAAAGGTACAAAAATAATGTTTTCAAATGTGTGACTTAGATTATTCTGTGAGTAACAGATTCAAAAGCTTGTCGCTTTTGTATTCAAACTGAAAACTTTGCGAGGCAAACTTTTGAAATTGTTTTTACTTTTAATTTTATTATACATGTTGAAAATAATGTCTAACTTTAGATTTCCATTTAGGTTTCCAGCTGATGCCCATGAAAAAGCTGTTTGGTTGGAAAAGCTGGGATTGAAAGAGTTCACTGAAACTGTTTCAAAGTATGCTAGAATTCGTTCTATTCATTTCAAAGGAGAAGCTTTTGAAATAAAACCCAGTGGAAAAATATTTCTGAGAAAGGGTGCTTTTTTTAATGAAGAGTATATTCCAACAACTGAAACTGCTTCAACCTCGAGGTAAACTAATCATTCAACAGAATTATTATTATCTCAAATTATTGTTAATATCTTTCATTCCTTCCAAACATAAATTTACCTTTTTTTAGATTAGATAATAGAAAGTCATCTACGGATTCAACAGATACAGCCCCAGGAACTAGTTGTTCGGATATTATCGATTCTTTTGGCCCCCCACTGAAGAGGTAAGATCAGATTCAATAATTGATTTCACTTGTTAGTATGATTTTTATATTAGCTCAAAACTTGCAATTCAATTATCACCCACTTTTAAATATATTGTTTTAAAACTTTACAGATTCCATTCAGATACATCAGCTACTATGACTGCCCCAGAAATAGATACGGAATATCTCCCAGAAACTTTGACTGCATCGGAAACTGAATTGATTCAAATGTCAATCACTGAAAAGGAAACAGACAGACCCACAATTTCGCAAAAGAAAAAGTGAGTAGAATAATATAATAATATTTGTTGCACTATGATATATACAGTGCTCGTCTAAAGTCCGTTCCCCCCCTACTAATTTTTGAACCACCTGGTATATCGCAACGAAATTTGGAGGGCTTGAATGGAGATAAAACCTACTTTTTCATGAAAAAATCACAGCTGAAAGTTTCAAAATGGCGGCTGAGCGCCATCTTCAATAATTTTTTAAATAGAACACCCCGTATATTATTCTATTTTCGAAATTTGCCCATAATTCTCAACAGTTTTCTCTAATACACTTTACTCCCAAATTCAATTGTTTTCGAAATATTAACGTTTGAAAAGTGACATTTTGGTCATTTCAAACCCAACGAAAAACACTAATGTTGCTTTCAATCAAATTTGCAAAAATCGTTGTTGCGGTAACATCTCGTTTACTGTCAAACTGAACTGCTAACTGTCAAATAGTCCATTGAGCGCCTAAATCCTTTTATGAAAAGTGTGATCATGGCTCGTCTTTTCTTCTGTTTGATTTATCTGAATTGATTTTACTTGTATCTCTTACAATATGAAATATAATTATTATTATTATTAGTATTCCAAAGTATTAAGGATGGTTTCCTCTATTATTGTCTTGCCTTGTAGGTAGAAGGTAGTAGTAAACAAATATTATCAGTTTTCCAAAGTATTTAGGATTAATTCTTATTGAAACGTGGATATTTATCGAAATCATATTGTGAATTGAAACAACAGCTTGATAATTGAGAAAATAGCTACACCAATGGGAAATTAATTATGATGAGCGTCCCATGCTTTTATTTTATTTTTATTTATAAATATTTTGGATCACAATTGGGTGGAACTTTTCAGTCTTGTTTATATTCAATTTTATTTAATTTCAGAGCTGTTACTGACTTATCTACTAGTGATTTTTCAACTCCTCGCAAGGCCCGAAGAAATTTCAGAAGCATGAAAAAAACTGTACTATGCCAAAAAACCAAAATAAAAACTTTACAACAGTCAGTGCGAAGGCTGAGGTCTAAAGTGACAAATTTGAATTCACTGATAAACCATTTGAAAAGTAAATCTTTGGTGCATGAAGATTGTGAAACTTCATTGAGGGTAAGTTTTCTACATAGTCTATGCTGATTAGAATATAATAAAATTCATTTTATTCCAACAAGACATAACAAATTTTATGTACATTAATTCTGAAATATAAAGTTATGGTAGAATCAAAATTTTCAGATCTTCAAAAAGTCCCTGCATATGGTCAGATTTTTAAGTATCAGTGTGAAAGCAGTTTCAACCATGAATCTGTCGCTGCGATACGAAGTGTTCTCGGCCGCCAGCGGTCCCTAAAATGTGTTGGAATTTCATGGCCAGAGCCATTCATTTACAAGATCTATATATCGAAATATTTTGGCGCACAGAAATTTGGCCCTTAAATTAAATTAATTTTAAAAAAACCCAACTCTTGAATGCTCTACAAGACCTATATTTCGAAATATTTTGTTGCACAAAAATTTGGCCCCTACAACAAATTAATTAATTTAAAAAAAAATCCAAAACTCCTTCAAAGTTCTCGTGGATGGGGATTTTTTTGCATAAACCTGTGCTACTCAAAGTGCTTTATAAGATCTATATATCGAAATATTTTGTCGCACAGAAATTTGGCCCCCACAACGAATTAAATTAATTAAAAAAAAAAATCCGAAACTCCTTTCAAAGTTGTCTTTGATGAGGATTTTTTTTGCATAAACGTGTGCTACTCAAAGTGCTTTATAAGATCTATATATCGAAATATTTTGTCGCACAAAAATATCCCCTATCCCTATCCACGAAAACTTTGATGGAGTTTTAGAATTTTTTTGAAAATTCATTTAATCCGTTGTGGGGGCCAAATTTCTGTGCGACAAAATATTTCGATATATAGATCTTGTAGAGCACTTCAAGTAGCACAGGTTTATGCAAAAAAATCCCCATCCACGAAAACTTTGAAGGAGTTTTGAATTTTTTTTTATTAATTTAATTCGTTGTGGGGGCCAAATCTTTGTGCGACAAAATATTTCGAAAAAGAGGTCTTGTAGAGCACTTCAAGTAGCACAGGTTTATGCAAAAAAATCCCCATCCACGAAAACTTTGAAGGAGTTTTGGATTTTTTTTTTAAATTAATTCAATTTGTTGTGGGGGCCAAATTTTTGTGCTACAAAATATTTCGAAATAGAGGTCTTGTAGAGCACTTCAAGTAGCACAGGTTTATGCAAAAAAATCCCCATCCACGAAAACTTGGAAGGAGTTTTGGATTTTTTTTTAATTAATTTAATTCGTTGTGGGGGCCAAATTTTTGTGCGACAAAATATTTCGAAATAGAGGTTTTGTAAAGCACTTGAAGTAGCACAGGTTTATGCGAAAAAATTCCCATCCGCGAAAACTTTCCAATCAAATAGTAAATTAATGGCTCTGGCCATGAAATTCCAACACATTTTAGGGACCGCTGGCGGCCGAGAACACTTCGTCGACATATTCATGGTTGAAACTCGTGGCTGCTTTCACACTGATTTTTTGAGTCCCAACATTGAGCTAATAATCTGTATTACATTTTCAATGAACATTGTGGAAATATCATTATTTTCATGATTTATACAACCACTCAAATAATATATTTGTTCCAGGCGTCTATATCAGAATCAACATCTGAACTTTTCAAAAGGATGCTTAAGGGATCCAGAACTCAAAAGTATACACCAGCGCTCAGATCATTTGCTCTAACTCTGAGCTTCTACTCGACCAAGGCATATAATTATGTCAGAAAGACATTCAATAATTCTCTACCTCACCCAACAACTATATCAAAATGGTACCAGTCAGCTGATGGTACTCCTGGATGGACACAGGAGGCATTCTGAGCATTGAAACTGAAGGCGGATGCAGCTGAACAAGAAAACAAAAGTGTTATTTGCAATTTAATTTTCGATGAAATGTCTATTCGAAAACAAGTAGAATGGACTGGCAAAAAGTTTTGTGGGTATGTGGATTTGGATGATGATGATGATGATGGATGATTTGGATAGCGATCAACTTCCTGAAGCAAAAGAAGTACTGGTGTTTATGCTGGTTAGTTTGAACAGTTCCTGGAAGATACCTGTTGGATATTTTCTTTTAGATGGTCTCTGTGGATCTGACAAAGCTGGGCTTGTTAAGAAATGTTTAGAGTTGGTTGATGAAACTGGAGTGCTTGTATCCTCTATGATATTTGATGGAACTTCAGCCAATTTGAAAATGGCTTCAGTTCTGGGAGCGGATTTCAATATTTCACCAATGAAAACTCATTTCAGTCATCCTGTTCCGAAGGAAAAAGTATATTTATTTCTGGATCCATGCCATATGATAAAATTAGTTCGAAATTGTTTAGGATCATATAAAAACTTGACAGATTCTCATACACAAGCAAGTGAGTTGGGATTATATTGATAAATTAGTTGACATTCAATATAATGAGGGGTTAAATGCTGCAACAAAACTGCGAAAGCGTCACATCATGTTGTCATGGGCGCACTGGGTGGACTTATATGAAAAATCACACACCTGTCCACCAATTGTTATGGGTTGCTCCACACTCGAGATGTTAATTAATAAAGTAACTAACCGCCTACCCAAGGGGTAGATGGTCGGTGGTTTTAATAATTACCCCAAGTATGTATTGAAAGGGAGATCTTAATCACCCAGGGAGTGGTTAATCAAAGAGGTCTTCGATTTACCTAGAAGAAGATCTAAGAGCGGCTTTAGACTTCCTCTCTGCCCTGAGAGATAGTTGAGCGTGGGTTGTTCATTTATCATTCAGAATTACAGACCCACTATTATTTGAATTCACAGGAAATAATGCAAGGGACAGAGTAAATAAAAGAATATAATATTAATCTAATCTTGAAATACATGCACAATCATATAACATAACCAATTAAAACCGAATAGGCTATTTCGCTAATAAACAATTATAGAAGATGATAGTATGTCAAGTTTTGGTCTACATAAGGGTATTCACTAATATTAATATTTCTCTTCATTTTTATCCTTTCTTACTTTCGACTAAGGACTAACACATACCCTGTATATCATAATAACCAAAATATTTAGGAATAAGGTACTAGGAGAATTGACCTTCCAAACATGATCTTTCAAACGTACTTACATAATTCTCAGGTAAATCACTTGCACTTATTTTTAACAATTGATTTTTCGAATAGAATTTATAATTTTTATTCGCGCCTTCATTAGTTTGGATTATTAGGGTTTTATTATTTTACTTTCGGGTTTTGACTTTATTTAGCTACTTTTCTTAGACTAGGAATAGAATTTATGAAATTGGCTTTGAACATATGCCAAGTTTATGGAAGCACTAATAAACAGATGATGACCCGGTAGTTATTGTATTTGTCGAGCCAATTTGATATTGTAGATTTCTCGTTGAACCAAAAACTTAATTCGCACTAAGGTAGAGATTTATGATGCAATCGATTTAGCTTCATTTTGAATTTTCTTGAATTTCTCGTAAGTGATACATCACTTACATCAGACTTGAATTTAATTGTACTTGAAATAAAGATTGTTAATTAAATGCTCGCGTACATGGAGACAAGTTGAACTGAGCACGGTCGAATTATAACTCTTTCTTTCTATCTCTCGGTTTTCAGTTTCTATATATATAGTCTCGATTCCTCCCGCTTGGTTGGGTTATTTCAGTAAATTAATGCGTGACTTTTATGTAAACTCATTAAATTCCAGCGCATAAGAATATTTCCCATAGACCGCCATCAAATGAGGTATTTATAGTCTGTTTTGTGCGGTTGGAATGTGGAATATCTCGCCCTAGACAGGACAGGTCCATTAACACTGAATTTTATTACCAAACGAGAATGTCTCCTATGATATTTATCGCGGCAACGAGTTATTCTTCAGCCGTAATGGGTCATTAAATGAACAATCTGAGAGAATTATGTCTTCCTTTTAAAAATTACTGGTGCAGGTGTTAGAACTTGAGAATGGTTATTTCTTTGTCTAAATGATTATGACTAAGCAGAATCACTACAATGTGGACTAAAGAAAAAATGAAGGTGAAGATTGCGACTCAAACGCTAAGTAAAAGTGTAGCAGATTCTTTAATATATCTGTGTAAAGATTTATTGTTGATTGAATTCAAAGGAGCTGAGGCAACTGCATTATTCATTCGTTATTTTAACGATCTGTTTGACATTTTCAACTCAAAAAATAGATTCTCGAAATATATTTATAAAAGCCATTGTCTTCAGTAACAAGTAAAACATTTTTTGATCACCTAGACGTTATTAAGGAATATATATTGCATCTGTCTGCTGGAAGTCTTAGTGTTTTGAAGTCAAAAAGAAAAACTGGTTTCTTAGGATTTCTTATTTGTATTGAAAGCCTCAAAGGTCTTTACGATTCTTATGTCAAAACCAATAAACTCAAATATATTCTTACTTACAAATTGTCACAAGATCACATTGAACTATTTTTTGGAGCTGTAAGAAGTCGTGGAGGATTCAATAACAACCTGACTGCCAGACAATTTGAGGCAGCATATAAGAGGTTGATAGTTCATTCAGAAATAAAAGCTGGGGAAACTGGATATTCTATTAACTTAGATGCAACCTCAATATTATTTTGTAGCAGTGGTAGAGTAACCATCAATGAGAATGGTCAAGATCTTTCTCTGATGGCTGAGCAGGTATCATTTGAAAATAAATTGAGTGAAGATATACAAGCTTTAGATTTTCTCCACTCTTCTGCTTGGTGTTTAACAGATTATGTAAATGATATTGTTTGTTATATAGCTGGTTATGTGTCGAAGAGCTTGAAGAGAATTGTTACATGCTTTAGATGCCAGCCACTTTTATTTGATGAAAATGACGAAACTACTTGTACACTACTTATAAGGAAAGAATATAAAAACCTCACAAAAGCATCAAAATTGGTGGTAGAAACTTGTAAAGTTGCTGAAATATATTTCAGATTTTTTAATAAAACAACAAATATATTCAATAAGAAAATTAAAAACCTCATGAATATCTTGGTGAATAACACTCTACAAAACCTGCCCCCAAAACTCTATGAACATTTTGGTGATCACTTGTATGACGAAGATCCCATTGGTGGTCACTCAATAGAGCTGTTGAAGCTGATTTTGAATAAATATTTCAAAATTAGAATCCATCATGAGACATCTAGTAAATTAGATTCATCAACAGTACGAGTCAGGAGCATTTTGACAAAAACAGTTTTATTTCGTAATCAATAAAATATATCCCGAATCTTCCTGAGTTTCAAATGTATGTTGCCTTAGAAATTATCATAATTCAGTTCGCAATATTTTTATTCCTATTTTGAATTGGAAATACCTATCAAATAATACAAGCCTACTTATGTAATACTTTGTTCCAGAGATATGAGCATGGTCTTAGTTTCATGATCACCCAGTATATTGTTGATATTTGGATGATCCATAAACGACTGCAATTTTGGAGATCATTCCCTTTATCTTCCATTCGTATTGCTAATGTGAAATGAAATAACTAATAAAAAACCTTTTTAAAGACATGCTTTTATTCAAGCCGTGTACTAAAACGTATAAAATAATTTTAAGTCATTGCTGACAATGATTTAATTATTTTTGTTGTTAATTATTTGGTTTCAAAAAGCTTGTCACGCGAATTGTAATAAAATTAATTCTTTGACAAGTTGTTACTTACCAACCAATCATTGTCCAATGAAATTAATTGGCACCTACTTTCATGAACACTTCACGCGACAAGCTTTTTGAAACCAAATAATTCAACAAAAAATAATTAAATCATTGTCAGCGATAGCTTGAACTTATTTTATACGTTTCAGTACACGGCTTAAATAGAAGCTTGTCTTTAAAAAGGTTTATCTTTAGTTATTTCACCTTAATCTGTTCATTTCTAATACAGCCGTGTTATTACAATGTCATGATCTCCGACCCCAAAATTTCCCACACACCAATTTTGACTAGAACCTGGCCATAATCACAAAACTCGCCCGACATTCTGAAGTCGCCATCTTGGATTTATAGATTTTTAAAAAAAATTCACGCATAATCTCTAAACCTGGAAACCCCCACATACATGTTTTGAATGAAATATGACCATTATCAGAAAACTCGTCCCTCATCTTGGGGCCGCCATCTTGAATTCATAAATTTTGACAAAAAATTCAAAATATCCGAGAAAACCACCGCATACCAATTTTGAATGAAATATGGACCATTATCAGAAAACTCGTCGCCATCTTGGGGGCGCCATCTTGAATTAATAATTTTGACAAAAAATTTCATAATCTCCGACCCGAAAACCCCGCATACCAATTTTGAATCGAATTGGACCATAATCACAAAACGCGTCGTCCATCTTGGGGGGCGCCATCTTGAGTATTAATTTTGAAAAATTTCATACTCTCCGACCTCGAAAATCCCTCATACCAATTTCGAATCGAATCGGACCATAATCATAGGACTCGTCCGCCATCTTGAATTTATGAATTTTGACAAAAATCAAAATATCCGAGAAAACCGCCGCATACGAATTTTTGAATCGAATTGGACCATAATCACAAAACTCGTCGTCCATCTTGGGGGGCGCCATCTTGAATTTATTAATTTTGACAAAAATTTCATAATTTCCGACCTTGAAAACCCCCTCATACCAATTTCGAATCGAATCGGACCACAATCACAGTACTCATCCGCCATCTTGAATTTATGAATTTTAACAAAAAATCCATAATGCATTGCCACCGGAATTATATATAACAAGTGAAACTAAATAAAATCTTGTAATAAAAAGTATAATCTTCAATATGACTATAGAATATGTATGAATCTAAAAATATATTCAATGAAAGACTAGAATCGAAAGTTGTTTTATTGTCCCTCTTATCTTTATCAGTTCTGTTTCTTATATTAAAAGTGCAGTGTAAATTTTTCATTGCTTC
Organism: Gonioctena quinquepunctata; assembly: GCA_018342105.1. NCBI lineage: Eukaryota > Metazoa > Arthropoda > Insecta > Coleoptera > Chrysomelidae > Gonioctena > Gonioctena quinquepunctata. The sequence goes on along the minus strand of JAFIRS010000209.1, from coordinate 179,218 downwards.
AAATCTAGAAATAATAATTATTTTTCTCTTAGAATCGGCCTATTTAATGAAGACAAACACATATTTTATGAACACATCAGATCTGTATATCACAAGTCTTGCCAAAGTTTTCATAATCATATGAAACTCCACATATTTTTCTTTTAATCAATACCTATATTAATTAAATTGTGTGCGCCACTGTCGTTGGATGGCAGGTTACAGTCTATCGCAGGTCTCCTCCTTCCTCGCAACCCGCGCGCCTACAAACTGAGCGGCTTCAAAACAATCTATGTTGATAGTATTAATTTGCTGAGTCCATTATATATTTATACGTCCATGGGCTCGACCGTACCCATGAAATGTCATCAAAGGCGCGAGACTCGACTAGCAAGCTCGTACTGTATGGCCTGTTGAGCGGTCTCACGGTGCGAGGGTGTCTGTCGACAGTGTTGGATACGACGGGAGACCAGTGACTTCAGAGACGGAGAGAGTTTGTTGGTGGCAAAGTATTGTGTATTAACATGTTGTGGAATTCAGAAGCACTAATTGATTTCTTAGCTTCATATGATGGATGATGTAATTTGGCACCACAAAAAAAATAATACGATGCTGCACATGCTATCCGCGCTATCCGTTCTAAACTGAATACCTATTGCACTGGACAATGCATCCCTCCCTAGGCTCGTGTACCCACCTCCAGCTACTGGTAGACGACGAGTCGTCCGAATTATACACGCCGTGAAACCGATCAAGTTCGAGATTGCCTAAACCCCACTCTTGTGCTCCAAGCACAATCCTCCAAGCCAAGCTCGTCAAGCCTCGCCCTGTGAGACGCCGGCTTTAGCCATCTTTTACTCAAAGTAGACGATGCTTTTCCAATAAGAAGTTGAATGAATGCCGGTAAATGCAATTATTCAGAGCGTCCTGTAACGGATCGGCGCAGCGGCTGTGGTCGGGAGTAGACTAAATTTTCTGGTCATTTCCTTGAATGATCTAACGGCAAAAAAAAAATGAAGCCTTGTATAAATGAGTCAAACAAGTTTGTATTTTCAACTCCTCAGTGGGTGGTAGACCTCTGATAGCAACGCTTTTGACGCGGAAGACTATCATTTTGTTCACTTGTGATATCATCACAATAAAAAAAGGAATAATCATCTTTGTAGAAATGATGACAGCCGACTGTCACCACCTCCCTTACTATAAGTGAAATCAAGAAAGTGATCCTGTATTCATAATACCTGTAACTCTGCATATAAACTTTATTTCTTCATAAGTTTTTTTTTCAATTCATATGCATAATTGCACGTCAGTCTTGTTAATTTTGTCTGAATTATCGTATCATTCGTCAATGTATTGTAATTTGTAATCACTGTATTTGTTCCACCCTGCTTAAGGCATTAGCTGTAAGGGTGGCGTAAAGCTAAATGAATGAATAAATTACCAATCTTGCCCACAGCGATAAGCATATCGTCCACATCTTCGTATGCAACCCAATTCCCATTCAACCCACACCACAACAGAAACGGTCTCCCAGCATTCTATCTACATCAAGCTAACATTCCTGTTATTCATTGATAGACGTTTCAAGTTATAGCTTTTGTTTTATCGTGCTGCATTACACTGGATTCGAAATAGATACGGAGTCGTGTAATACGATTTCGTCGAGAGAATTCCGTGCCTCGTAAACTAATTGGGTGAAGTCTCGAGCAGTTGCCACTCTACGGCATGACAAAGGTTAAGTGCGAATGCATGCCTAGGATGTATGTTCATTCAACATCACAGACGTGGACATTGATATTCGCGAAGGGTCGCAGGATAACTAATTGCGAAATATCGATCGGTGTGTAATCACAAGCTTTTGAATCTATAACTCACGGAATAACCTACGTCACACATCCAAATGGATTATGTGTTGATTTTCAGTGCAAAGCTTGTCTTTCGAAAGGTTTTTTGTTAATTTTTTTATTCAGATTTATTTCCATTATCATCCCAGAATGATTGTTAATAGACCAGTGCTGAAGCCTTTGAAAATGGTAAAAAGTGAAAAAAAAAATTATAGGATGAAACCAATTGGAAAAGGAAGAGAATATAACAAATATGAAAAGAAAAATAATTTACGGGCAATCTGAGGTCGGGAAGTGGAAGGGGGTGAGTTTTTAAGGGTAAAAACGGTTTATCTCGATTTCCGGCAAAACTACGAGTCCTATGGAAAAAATTTGGGGAGTAAACTTGTAGGTAATGAAAAGATCTACAACTTTTGTATCTCTACTTTTCTCACATAACCTCAAAATTTATGTGAAAAATTCAAATAACCAAGTTTTTGGTTTTTTATTTTTATCTTCTACACTTTTTTCTTCACGAAATTTGGCAAAAACTTCTTTTTTCATATTCCAAACACACTGTAATTTTTTTGATTTAAAATAATAATTTTTTCACCTTATTTTGACTTAATATCGAAAAAGCACCCTAATTTTCAATCGAAAATTCTCCCGTCAAAATATCAGCTTTTTTAAAAAAGTCGGTGGGCTTTTTGTTCGTTGAAATCTCAACTTTCTGATCGTATGAAAAAAAGTACATTACTATGGCAGAAAAAGCAAAGGAACGAAGAAAACTCGAATCCGAATTTAATAAGATATCTACAATATTTTGAGAAAGTTGTAGAATCTTCTTCAAATTATATGCGTAGATGCCTATTTATTGCTATTTCAAGATAACTTATATACCTGAGTGACCTACGGAAAATTTTAGCCCATCAAAAGGTATTTCATAGAGAAGTGGGGAAGGGGCTTGGAGGGTCTGGGCCTTACTACCTGTTATTTCTTTGCATTTTCTGAGAACATTTACCATAGTAATGTAAATTTTTATCACTCTCTCAGAAAGAAGAGATTTCAACGAACAAAAAGCCCACCGACTTTAAAAAAAAACCTGATATTTTAACGGGAGAATTTCTGATTGGAAATTAGGGTGCTTTTTCGATATTGAGTCAAAATAAGGTGGAAAAATAAATATTTTAAATAAAAAGAATTACAGTGTGTTCGGGACATAAAAAACTAAGATTTCACCAAATTTCGTGAACAATTTTTTTTTAAAGGTAATAAAAAACCAAAAACTTGGTTATTTGGATTTTTCACATATATTTTGAGATTATGTGAAGAAAGTGGTGACACCAAAGTTGTAGATCTTTTCATTACCTACAACTTTGCCATCCAACTTTTTTCCATAGGAATTGTAGTTTTGCCGGAAATCGAGATAAACCGTTTTTTACCCTTAAAAACTCACCCCCTTCCACTTCTCGACCTCAGATCCCCCGTAAATTATTTTTCCTTCCATTTTTGTTATATTCCCTTCCTTTTCCAATGACTTTCATTCTACTATAATTTTTTTTGTTTCAAAAATTATCAACCTTTTTAAAAATAAAGAATGTGCTATGGAAACAAAATTATTTGTCGAAAAGTTATGAGGAAATTGGGGTGAATCGTCCATCAAGTATGCTGTGGATACAAAATTCATAGCTGCAATTTTTCGAACAAAACGAAAGGTATAATATTTTGCGATCATGTCAATTTTTAAAGGAGTCAAACATTTCGAAGGCACCTTCACTCGAAACTTAATCAAACTCTGAAGTTTTTGACGGAATGTTCTGTTGAATGATAGATTTTTCTCCTTCCCAAACATCTCCAGTAAGCCTACTCAGTCCCAGAAATGAATAGTGCCCACTCAATTTTTCAGATTTATTCCCATTTTATCACAGAATTCCCATTGTTTGGTAAAACCTCCGAAAATCAAAAGTGTGCTATAAAAATTAAAATAACTTTGACAAGTATGAAATAGTGTACATCGGAAACCTAATAGGTTTGTATACCTAGTGTGGTTTAGGGCGTTGCATTTTTCGAAAAACAGGTACACAAGTGATGGAAAAGTGGACCTGCTATTAATTTATTGTGATTGCAAAAAAATTCAAGGGACGCAGCAACTTTTATGCTGAAAGGTATCCCACATCTATGTTTTCATTATTTCCCCGTTGTAGAGAATCAACTCAGACAAGAAATTCCCAACAATGAAACTTCTATAATTAATGTGTTAACCAAAATGTTTTAGCATTTGTAGAAGTAAATCCTAACATTTCTACTCAGGAACTCAGGGGATTTGCAAATTAGTCATGAGTCAGCAAAGAATATTTTGAGAAAGCACAGGTACAGTATCAAGTGCACCAGCATATGTATGAAAATGATGGAAATTGAAGATTAGTTTATTGTGATTGGTTACTTGTAACGATATATCTGTTACATTTCTTATTGATATGCTCAGAGATACAAAATAATTAAGAGTAGCTCAAATTGTCTCATTAACTCCAATCGGCGAGTCCCTATCGGAAATCTAAGCGCCATCTAACGGCGAACGGTCATTGGAGTTGGGAGGAGGATGAGCGAGCTCGTAGATTTTGACAGAACGATCATATTGAAAAGGATGCAGCGTGCCATTTTCGGCCCTCACCGATCGATCTGTGATCGAGCTATTGTGTGTTCTGAAACTTATTAGCCATTGGGTAATGAAGTAGAATTTGTTCATATTGAACTAACCGATGAATTAGAGCATCTTTCTTTCTTCTGCGAAAGTGATTTCAAATCAGTGAGTTCAGTGTGATATAAAGGTATGTAGGAATAATCTTTCTGGCCATTATTTTTGAATGTCACGTTCAGATATTTTCTCACGAGAATGTGAAATATTTCTTCAGAAAAAAGTGATATCTTGAATCATCTATCCATGTTGCTCAGTATACAGCGGATAAATTCAATTAGGTCAAGCAGGTAAATGATTTGAGTGAAGTATCATATTTATTTCCCAAATTAGTTCAGGCGGAATTATAAAAATCACATGTGATATATAGAATTGAATCAAGATATCAGTGTTCCGTCTAGATTGCTTTCCCTGACAAGGCTTCATTGGGGTTTGAAGAGGGTTTCTCAAATATATGGTATCACTTACACCGTATTTGGATATATTTTTGGTGTCAATCACAAGAAGTATGCTAGAGTTGAATATAATTTATTTTTCATAATCTTTCGGATATAACTTTGGTATGTTTTCGTATTTGGTGATAATTATCACCGAGCTGTGATTTTGCTTCTGATTTAGGTGAAGCGATCATATATATATATATATATATATATATATATATATATATATATATATATATATATATATACTAGCTGACCCGACAGACGTTGTCCTGTCCAAATTTCTATGTTCCCTGAAATGTTTTTGTCGAAAACTCTCGTCCGCGTAGAATTTCTTTTTTTCTATGTTTTCCTTTATGTTGTTCCATCTATGCTTTTGACTCCTTCTGCTTCCTGTTGTCCCGTTATCCCGTTTTCCTGTTATCCTGTTTTTTCTTCATCCCGGTATCCCGTTTTCCCGTTATCCCCTTATCCTGTCATCCCATTATCCCGTTTTTTTGTTATCCCGTTATTCCCGTTATCCCATTTTCCTGTTATCCTGTTTTTTCTTCATCCCGTTATCCCGTTATCCCCCTATCCTGTCATCCAGTTATCACGTTTTTTTGTTATCCCGTTATTCCCGTTATCCCGTTATCCTGTTATCCCGTTATCCCGTTATCCCGTTCTCAATTTATCGTACCACAATTATTTTATTCGATTGCCATCTTGCAACCCTATTGCGGATCGGTGGATAAAATAAAATAAAATAAAAATCGCGATGGCAAAATAGGGGTTGATCGTAGAAGGGTGAAAATTGAGGGTGGTATGTATTTTTGAATGCTGTATGATAAGAAAATAAAAACAACAAATGTTATCTGGAAAATAAAAAAAATAAGGGGTGGACCACCCTTAACATTTAGGGGGCTGAAAGATAGATGCTGTCCGATTCGCAGACCTAACCGATATGCACACAAAATTTCATGAGAATCGGTCTAGCCATTTCGGAGGAGTTTATTCACAAACATCGTTTCACGAGAATTTTATATATCAGATATATAAGTACATATTTGATTCTTGGAGTTTGGAATATTTCTTATCATACGGAAAACCTTAATGAAGAAGTATTTGACGATTGTTCAAAGATGGTTCTTATACACTTGTAGCATTAAAATTGAAGTCATTTTTGCATATCAATTTCTTTAAACTCAATTGAGCTGAATTCTGATTGTCATTCAATAGGAAATTCGAATTTTTATCCCAATTTTGCGAAAAATTCTGGCGTCCATTCAAATTTACAATTCCTTAAACCTTTGCTTGAAACATGAATAAATTCGAAACTAACAAGGCGGTCCAAAGAACTCACTCCGCTCTTCACTAAATAGTCTGGGCATTCTATTACAATAATTAGCTTGTATTTTCATTACATACTTCAGAACAATACTGCCAATCCCGACTTTGTTCCTTCGATATTGTTTTCCGACGAGTCAAGATTCACGAACAATGGAATGTTTAACAGAAGTTAAGAAATGTTCAGGAAAGTCCGGACTAAACGTATGAGATGGTGCAATCGGAAATAAAATAATTGGAACAATTTTATTCCAAGCACAGTTAACAGTGGTGAGGTACTCAGAATTCCTTCAGAATTATATTGATTTTTTTTTAATGAACTTACCATTTGCTGTTTCTAAAGTGATGCATTTTCAACGAGATAGGGCTCCGCCTCATAATACCATCCAAGTCATGAACTATTCAATGAACCAGTCAAATGAGCGAGTAATTACAACGAATGGTCCTATACGTTGGCCTGCTCAATCATCTCATCTCAATAACTAGACTTTTCTGTGTGGGGTAATGTGAATGAACGAGTGTTTATACACCGCTTCAAATACTCGAAATTTAACAAAATCGCAATCGTGAAGTGAAGGAATGCATCAGTAAGGGCTAGAGTGGAAGTAACGGGTCCTAATTCAAGGCTCTCAGAATCCCTAGGCAAAGCCCAAACAATTTTTCAAGCCGAAACCCATGCTATAGAAATTTGCGCCCAAGAATGCCTTGGAAGAAACTTTAGGGGGGCAAAGATACTGCGATAACTTCGCTGAAACTGCACAAAACACCTGCTTTGACATCCTATTCAGGATTTCATGATTGTTAGTTCTGAAAATATTCCTGAAGTTATTCTAGACTCGATGAGTTTCGGGAAAATATCAATATGATTTTACCAAACACCTTCGTTTCTGAGACTCCACCGAAAATTTTCATACTCCTTTTCACATCATTCAATTTTCCGACACGCACATCAACCACATGTGTAACAGAAATAAAAAGTTCAATACCAGAATAGAAGGCTCTGGAAAACTCGTGCTTGCTGAGAATGCATAGTTTGATGGATACTTCGATAACCGTCATGACATCAAATGGAAAGCTCCAACTTCCAAATAACACTTCGATGTGGTTACATTGTCGCAACTTTTATGCACTTTTATCCGTTCCGCAGTTTGTCAGAAAGCGAGAGGCATTTCAGAAAGGTTTTTTTTTTCTTTTCATTTCGTGTTTCACAGCTGTCGTGAATTTTTTTTTATAGAAAATATATGCAGGATATGGAATTTAATCAATATTTCCGATATGGTGTACCGAAAACTTATGATTGTTATTCCAAATAAAACAGTATTCATGCAATTTCACTCGAAAAATAAATTGATATCCCAATATATGTTAACAATATCATTGAAAAGTCTGATGAACAGAATTTTCAGGCACCTTCATCAACTTCATGTTTGTGAAAAAATGTAGTGACTACTTTGCCCTTCTTCAACTAAAAAATGTCCCAATTTTATAACAGCTATGCATTTTTATTAATGCATCATCCTTATGAGGCCTACTTCCTGAAAATTCTGAGCTATCTTGTTCTTCAATGAGGAGATATCTGAAGATTAACCCGTCCGCCATCCTGGAGCTGCCATCTTGAATTTATTAATTATGACAAATGATCAATAATTCAATATTATCATAACATTTATCTTTTCCGACCCCAAAAACCCCGACATACCAAATTTGAATAGAAACGGTCCATTATCACGAAACTTATCCACCATCTTGGAACCACCATTTCGAATTTATGAATTTTTACAATACATTCTTGATATCCGACTCCAAAAACCTCCACATACCAATTTTGAATAGAATCTGACCACAATCACAGAGATCGTCCGCCATCTTGGAGCCGCCATCGTGATTTTATGAATTTTGACAAAAAAATCATGATATTCAACCCCTAAAACCCCCACATACCAATTTTGAATAGAATCGGACCATAATCACAAAACTCGTACGCCATTTTGGAGCCGCCATCTTGAATCCTTCAATTTTGACAAAATAATCATAATCTCCGACCCCAAAAACCCCCACGTACCAATTTTGAATAGAATAGGACCATAATCACAGAGATCGTCGGCCGTCTTGGAGCCGCCATCTTGTTTTTTCTCTAACAGAAATTCCATCATGCATTGTCACGGGAACTATGAACACCTGCCAAATTTTAGAATAATCGGGCGTGGGTCAAATTTATTTTGCAAGATTCGATAACAGACAGACACCGGGACAGGTGAAACTGAATTAAAGCCTGTAAAAAAGGCTATTTTGACATGTTCAGTGACGGGATATTGTAAACTGGGCCGATTATCAGGCAACGCCCACTAATGAGTATGTAATCTCGGCCGGCCAAAATTTTGTGCCCGATTTCAGGTATGTAAACTCGGTCGCCTCAATTATCATGACACTTTATTTGAGGAAGATTACTTGCCAGGTAATCTACGTAGATTCCAGGGTATACCGGGTGAGTCTGAGGGATGGGGCACCCCTATTTTTGAGAGAAATAATCCGATTCAAAGCACGAAAATTCAGGGGGCTATTGAACAACTAAAATGTGATTTTTTGAGATGAAAATTAATTCTGTAGCACTTCCGGTTTCGCCAGAAATGATCTGAGTATTAGTTTTTCAAATGGAACACCTCGTACATTTCAACATTTTTGAAATCTACATCAAATTCTGAACATGATAAGCTGATTTTTTTTTTTTCAATTTTTTTCAAGGATGATGATTTTTTACATTTTGAACGTTCCTCTTCGATGCCATGTTGTCCGAGAAAATTAAATTAGCATTTTAATTACAATACTTTCCACCGCCGCTGTTTGAATGTGACAAAATCACTTTTATTCGATTATCTCATGTTTTTTGAATGACATCTCTATGGGACACTCTCTGCAAACCCTGCAAACAGATTGTTTCGAAGGAAAGGAATCGAATGATACAAAAATTTTGAATATTTGTCGATTATTTTCAGAGTTATCACTATTATAAAAAATGTACCACAAAATAGTGCAGCCGCTGGACTGAACAACACCAAAATAATGGAAATTTTCAAATATCACTTCTACTCAATTGTCTCATAACGATTTTCAACATTGAAAATTATCATACGTTAAATTTATTATTTTGAATTTGAATACGCGATTTTGAGGATTATCAACATTTATTACAAATTTTTGAAAACATCAAATACGTAGCACAATGCTCTAATACTCTTACTATAAAAATTGCTCAAAATGTTGGCCATTATGTTCCATGCATGATTGCACCCTTCTGACTGCTGCTCGAACTGCTCTAGTTAACTCTGCTGGGCTGATATTATTGAAAGCTGTGATGACTTTTTGTTGCAGTTCCTGGCGTGTCTCACTTGAAGTTGCATATACATCATTTTTCATTGTTCCCCATAAATAATGGTCTGCGGGGGTTGAGTCTGGTGACCTAGGTGGCCATCTGATGGGACCATGTGTAGAAATTAGTTTTTTTCTGTAAGCATTATTCAGGTAATTGATTACCATTCCATGATTATAAGGGGGTGCACCGTCCTGTTGGAAATAGAAATTTTGCAGAACCAATGGAAGGTCGTCAATGATTGGCTCGATAGCATCCCGAAGAAACGTTAGGTACCTCGCTCCAGTAAGTGATCCATCAAAAAAAAATTGGCCCAATGAATCGATCTCCAAGTATACCCATCCAACAGTTGAATCCGAACCTTTCTCGAGGATTACCTTGATGTAAATGCCTTGGATTCCGCTGTGCCCAATATCGAGTATCATTCCATTGAAGAGCCCTCTATTGATAAACCTTGTTTCATCTGAATATAAAATTTTCAAAGGAAATTGAGGATTTTCGCGAACATTATGAAGAAACCATCGACAGTATTCAAGTCTTCTTTCATCGTCTCCACCATAAAGCCTTTGATGTATCGGATATTCATACGAGCGAAACTTATGCTTTTTCAAAGTTCTCTGTACAGTCTATTGACTTGCGTCACATTCATCAGCTAATTCTCGTTCTGAAGAAGTCGGATTTACCTCTACATATCCTAGAACGCCTATCTCTTTATCTTCGCTGACTATTACATTTACATTTCGATTTCGAATACGTCGGTTGTTTGGCTCTTGTCTCAACTGACCTTCAAGTTTCACGAAGTATGTCCTACATGGATGTCTTCCACCAGGAAACCTCCGTCTGTATAAATTTGATGCAGCCGTAGAATTCTTCAGACACTCACCGTAAATTAAAAGCATGTCAATTTTTTCATTTTGGCTAAATTTATCCATGACACAGTTATAATGATTGGAATGAGATAACAGTTATTTCGTATCGATACTCATTTGACAGCAGATATTCATTTATTTTTTTATCCAAAGGCGACTTTGACAAAATTTGGAGTTGACGATGGAAACACATTCCTTTATTGAAACAGATTAAACTATTAAACACTTTCAGAATCTGTGAAAATGGATAGTGTAATTTCTGTGTTCCTATCAACCATAATGGGTCCATCATGGGAATACTAGTAATTAGTCTTTTTGAAGACGAATTACTTTCAAAATGTGAATTATAGACGCAATGAAATATCTGCTGGTAGCAAACCAGAATTTTCATTAAATTTTTCTGGAGTATGCATCTATTAGAAATACATACATCAAATTTGCCAACTATTCTTATTGGTATAGTAAGTGAAATTTCAAATAATGTTATCATTTGGGATTTTTATTAGTCCAGCGGCCACAATACTTTTTGGTACATTTTTTGTTATAGAGATAAATCTGAAAATAATTGACAGATATTCGAATTTTGGTATCATTCGATTCCTTTCCTTCGAAACAATCTGTTGCAGAGAGTGTCCCATAGAACTGCCATTCAAAAAACATGAGATAATCGAAAAAAAGTGATTTTGCCACATTCAAACAGCGGCTGGTGGCAAAGTATTGTAATTAAAATGCTAATATCATTTTCTCGGACAACATTGCATTGGAGAAAAACGTTCAACTTGTAAAACATCATCATCCTTGAAAAAAAAATTTTGAGAAAAAAAAAATAACAAAAATTAATAAAAAATTCAGCTTATCATGTTCAGAATTTGCTCTTGATTTCAAAAATGTTGAAATGTACGAGGTGTTCCATTTGAAAAACTAATACTCAGATCATTTCTGGCGAAACCGAAAGTGCAACAGAATTAATTTTTATCTCAAAAAATCACATTTTAATTGTTCATTAGCCTCTTAAATTTTTGTGCTTTGAATCGGATTATTTCTCTCAAAAATAGGGGTGCCCCATCTCTCAGACTCACCCGGTATATTTATAATTTGGAAATACCCACTCATCCCCTCATAATTAACAAGTTTTGCACTCTAGATACGAATAGAAGTGTCGAGGGTGATTGATAAACAGTAGCATCTCAGATCAGTCCAGTGAATCTCAGTCGTTTGCGTGTAACCGATTATGGATATACAACAATAAAGATATTCAACGGAATATCATTACAAGCTCAGCGAAAAGTAAAGCCATTGACGATATCAGCAGTCGGCCAAGTACAATTTTTCATCCAGTTATGGTTAATGAAGATACAACAGCTCTTCAAACGAAGGATCTAACATACATAAAACGCAATATATACAACGCTGGAAGAAAGTTACTTCCTGTGCTTCCTGAATCTCAAAGTGAAGTTCATAATGCACTGAAGACAAATACAAATTATCGCACAAACCGAGGTGAGAAGCTCTTGTTGGTGAATGATGAAGATTCTCACATACTAGTATTCAGTTGCGTTACAAATTTGGAGAATATGTGCAAATGTAGCAGAGTGTACGTAAAAGGTACATTTGACTACTGCACTAAAATTTTTCTGCAACTGTTGACTATTCACGGCTGCTTAAATGGACATTATATACCGCTTGTGTGTTGTTTGCTGCAGAACAAATGTACTGAAACGTATGTAAAGTGCTTTGAACACGTGAAGAAGAGCTGCAGCGACTATTCGTTCTCTTTTTTTCCCCACGGAAATTGTCGTCGATTTCGGAAAGGCTATCCACAATGCAGCTTGTATTGTCTGGCCGCAAGTCAATCTGATAGGATGTAGATTTCATCTATCACAATCTTGGTGGCGTAAGATTCAAGGAGTTGGTCTTGCCAAAGAATACAGAAATAAAACTGAAGGAGGAAAATGGTTACGATACTGTTTTCGACTATGTTTGTTAATCCTGAGGAAGTAGGAGACGCATTTGCTTTTTCGTTAGCTGCAATTCAGCCTCAAGAAATTAAAATGCAAATTTATGGTCGTCTAAAACGTCAAGGGCCGATAGAAGCACTAATTCCTGTGAATCATTCCATTCACATTTGAAACACTATTTTAACGCGCCTCATCCTTCGATATTTGTTTTTATTGACTTTTTATTGAATTATCAATGTGAAATATATGTAAAACTTCAAAGTGTGGACGAGCCATATGTACCAAATTCATACACAAGAAAAAAAGGGGAGTATTCAGACCGTATCATTAATGACTATAACGCTAAGAAAATAACTACGCTGCATTTTTTGAACTTGTTTTACATATTACAATAAATACTGTAACGTAAATAAACTTAACTTGGTTTAACTAATTTATTTAACACTTAATCTACAACTTAATTTATATTACTACGCCACTGAATAGCTCGATCGTATGGGCTCGTTCAGACTGTTTTCTCCCTCTTGAGGGCTGTCTATTTATCTCCGATACAGCATTCTCGATGTTTCGAATTCTTCCAGTTGGCGACGGCATGTTCCAATTGTTTCCAATATTGACCGTTGCATTACGCGGAAGAGGGACTGGATGGTTCTCGAATATCTCCGGGGATGATCTCATCGCTGTCGATGGCGACGCGGGAGGCGACAGGTCCGGCCTAGGTTCGTTACATTGCCCCCTTCTTAAAGACATTTCGTCCCGAAATTCCATCCTTGGAGTGTGACGATATCTGCATGACTCCTCATATCTGCACCGTGAAGTTCGATGGAAGTAACACTCCACGGTCTTCATGATCGGTCGTGGAAGAGGGTTACAGCAAACCAAAATCTTGACGCCGCTGGATCTGAATATCGCCTCCAGCATACTTCTTATGACTCTCCAGTCCAACCCATCAATACCACAGGATAATTTTGGAATTGCTAGATCCACCAGATTCTGGTCCACCATAGTATCTCTTAGTTTGATGAGACTCTTCCAGACATCTTCATAAGACGGTTTATCTTGGGAATGCCTCTTGGTGACTAGGTAGTAGATGTTTCTCTGGCCTTTCTTCAACTGTAGCACCCCACCAACTTCTGGATTCTGCTCCCGCAGTGTTTGGAGTTGACCAAATTTCTTGGAGAACACTACGGCGATGCCCCTGGACATTCGAAGATCTTCTGCCACAAGTGCGCTAGTGCGTAGTCAGCAGGCACCTCGAAAAGGTCTCGTGACTCTCTCTTAGTAACCCCATGTAGAACTTTCTGCCCGTTTGAATACAAGGACATAAACTTCTCGAACGTCATATCATCCTCCGGTGGCTTTGAGGGTGCGAACTTGGTCATGGTTTCTAGCGTAAGGGCCAACCTGTTGGAATGGACGACCCTTGGTTTCCCTCGGGTGGCTTATGGATTCGGTACACAGGTCGTTTATCCTTTTCACGATCTTATACGGGCCTTCCACGAGTTCCGCAACTTTGGTGATAGTCCACGACGACGTTTGGGGTTGTACAGCCAAACCAGGTCATCAACCTTAAATCCTCCAGCGTCGGCCTTGATGTCATAGGTCTTCTTCATTTTATCGCTGGCACTCTGATGTTCAACGGACTCGTTCGTGGATGTCGTCCATTCTCTGCCGAAGTTTGCTGACGTAGTCCTCTCCCGCAGTGTCTTGTCCTGGCGGTATCCCAAACTTCAGGTCACAAGGCAGTCGCAGTTCTCGGCCCATTATAATACTAGTAGGAGTTTGACCGGTTGACTCGTGACTGCGGATCGATAGGCCATCAGGAACAAATGAAGATACTGGTCCCAGTCTCTTTGATGGTCAGAGACAACCTTGGACAAGTGGCGGTTGATCGTCCTGTTCATCCGTTCCACCATTCCATCGGACTGCGGATGTAGGGCCGTGGTTCTTGTCTTGCGGATGTTCAGCAGTAGACATATTTCTTGGAAAAGGTTGGATTCGAAATTTCTGCCTTGATCCGAGTGCAGCTCCATTGGAATACCGAATCGACATATCCACTCTTTCACCAAGACGTCGGCGACGGTGATGGCTTCCTGGTTGGGCAGGGCATAGGCTTCCCGCCCACTTACTGAAGTAGTCCATTGCCACAAGGATGTATTTATTCCCGTGGTCGGATACGGGAAACGGGCCGGCGATGTCAATGGCGATTCTCTCGAACGGGCTGCCTACGTTGTACTGACGCATCGGGGCCTTGGGTCGTATTCCGAGGTCCATTGCTAGCAGCGCATACAGCGCACTTCCTGCACCAGTCCTGGACGTCAGCTTGACAATTGGCCCAGTAAAACCGTTGCCTCACTTTCTGCAGGGTCTTCGTCACTCCCAGATGTCCTCCGGCGACTCCATCATGGATTTCCCGCCTTCCTCTCTTCTGTTCCTGGGAACAATTATTTGGCGTCTGTCTTCCCCACCAATACATACACTAGACACGTGTTCCATGAGAGTCCCTTCAGCACTGTCTCCATCAATCTTTCGAATGTGGCGGGAGCATTACAGAGCCCGAATGGCATAACGGTGAACTGCCACAATCCTGAGCCGATGGTAAAGCAGTCTTTTCTCGATCTTCCTGAGCGAGTTCCCACTTGCCAGTATCCACTCTTCAGATCAGGGTCGAGAAAATCGTGGAACCAGCCAACGTGTCTAGGGTGTCATCTATTCCGGGAGAGGGTAACTGTCCTTCTTTGACATTATTAGTTGGCGATAGTCTACACAAAAGCGTGTCGATCCATCCTTTTTCTTCACCAGTACGACTGGAGAGTACCAGGGACTGTCAGACGGTTCGATAACTCCTTCTTTTCCCATATCGCTGACTATTTTGTCAGCCTCTGCCTTCTTGGCAAGAGGAAGTCTTCTTGCTGATTGCCGGATCGGTCGGGCACCCCAGTATCAATCTTGTGCTGGACCACATTAGTTCGACCCCTTTCCTTGTCCGGTATCGAAGATGTCTTGGTACTTTTGACTAAATCTCTTAGTTTGGGCTGTTGAGCTGGTTTATGTCTTTGGAAGAGATGGCAACCAATTCTCTAGTTCTGTGGGCAAGTTGTTGGGTTGGCTAATCGTACTCGTACGCCCGGATCACGGATGAAACTGACGAGCAGTGCCCAAAATTGTTCCTTTCTTCAAGGTCACTGGAAATAATTGACATTCATGACCCTACCGGCACAAATTTGTCAGCACGCAACAAGGTCTTCCTAGTGCAATCCTCGTCCAATTTTTCTCATCATGAAGTTTGGGCTCGAACATCACCACGTCTCCACTGCTCGCACTCCCGTCCAGGCGAGCCTCCAGAATGGTTTCAGCCCTCTCAGGTACGCTTACATCTTCAGCCAACAGCACACGGATCAACTCTTCACTTCTCCCATGAAGTACCAGCTCTTCTCCGTTGACACGTAGGACGCCGTCTTTGAAATCCAATTCAAACCCTCTGGAATTCATGATGTCCATTCCGATGATTGCATCGTCTTCGATGTCCGCTACAAGTGCCTGATGTTTCACTTTAGTGCTGCCAAAATTATTTCAATCGGTAGCTCGCCATATACAGTAGCTGGCTCCTGTTGCTGTGCGTAGCTTCCAGTTGTCGGTTCAATTCGTTCCGGTGTTCTGGCAAAGGAAGGTCCGAGAATTGTCCTAGTCGCACCTGTATCTAGCAGCATGGTGCAAGGCTCGTTATTGATGAGACCGTCTACGAAAACACCTCTGTTCTGTCGTTGCAGGATAGCGACATATGCGTTGTTAACCAGGGCTTGCTGGACACAGGCCGACGATTGCCCCTTCTCGTCGACCTTCTTTAGTTTTCCTGCATCGGAGTCGTGTTTTCGAATGTTGGACATTTGCTACGCACATGTCCAATTTTGCCACAATTCCAGCATCTTATCTGTCTCTTCTCAGGGAACACTTCCTTAATCACTTTCCTTATGGCAGCTTCCAAATTAGCAGGCTCCTGTGAGTCTTCCTCAATAATTCGGACTTTACTCTGGCTTTTGCAAGATTGTTTCGCTGCCTCGAATTCTAAAGCGCGTGCCAGTGCGTCTACGAGATGTGTTGGACGGGCTAGTGTCAACGCTTGTCTGGTTTCTTGGTCACGGAGTCCATCCAGGAATGCTTGAACCGCTAGTCGCTCCATTACATTTTCTGGTGTGGCTGGATATGCGAGACGAACCAAGCGTGCAATGTCAGTTTCGAATTCTTGTAAGGATTCGCCCGATTTCTGGCAGCGATTTTTCAGTTGGGAGTGGTATACGTGTTCCAAATGGGCCTGGCCATATCGTAATTCTAGATGTTTAATCAGCTGATCATAGTCCTCCTGTTCTTGGGCGGTAAGAGTTTGTAGAATATTCGTCGCTTCTCCACGTAATGCAAGTGTTAGTGCTACAGCTCTTTCCCCTGCATTCCATCCATTTGCTTTGGCCGCTGCTTCAAACTGTCGGCGGTAATTTTCCCATGGAGTTTTCCGTCAAATTGAGGCGGCTTCATGGAAAGCTTCCTATTTCAGAAATGACCTTGACATCTTTTATACCCTCTTGAACTTTATCCAAGTTCAAACTCAAGTCCAGCATTGCATTTTCGTTAACCATCTCTGTGGAGGGCGCACTATTAATTCGTTTTTCCAGCTTACTGATCGTTTCCTTTATTTTATCTACCTCCGTGTTCATTTGCTCCCTAATTTTATCTATCTCTGTCTCAACGGTTCCCATTCTTTCTTCTAGAAATTTAGCCACACCACACAATTCTTTTTTTAGGCCTTCTGTGTTTTCCAGGAACTTCTCTTCCAGGCTTCTTGAATTTTCTAGAAGCTTCTCTTCCAGATTTCTAGAATTTTCTTCCAGGCTTCTTGAATTTTCTTGAAGCTTCTCTTCCAGATTTCTAGAAAGCTTCTCTTCCAGATTTCTAGAATTTTCTTCAAGCTTCTCTTCCACATTTCTAGCATTCTCTTCCAAAGTCCTCGAATTTTGTTGCAGCTCTTCTTTCAAGGATTCTATTATCGGACTCAAATCACCTCCGGGAACTTCGAATAAAAATGTTTCGGGGTCCTCACCTTCTTGTATAAGTCCTTCTGCAAGTCTTTCCTGGAGTACTTGCTTTTTACCTGTTGTTTCCAGTTCCCTTTCCTCCAATTCCTGTTTCATCGCTACCTTCAAATCCGCAAGGCGCACTTTTCTTGAACACATTTTGTCTTTGACGAGGTATCAGTCTGTTTTACACGAAAAGTTTATCAGTTTGTTAGAAATTCACTTCGCGAATTCTGTTCCACGGGCCACCAGTCTATTGTCTGTTTCACGCGAACAGTGTAGCAGTTTATATTCCCACGCACAATTGTCCACTTCGCGAAAACCGGGCCACTGTCTATTTTTGGGCGTACAAAAAGGTCTATCAATTTATTTTTCTGACTATCCACTCCACGATCACTTGTTTATTTTCAAAATCTCACTTCCGACACCAATTGTAACGTAAATAAACTTAACTTGGTTTAACTAATTTATTTAACACTTAATCTACAACTTAATTTATATTACTACGCCACTGAATAGCTCGATCGTATGGGCTCGTTCAGACTGTTTTCTCCCTCTTGAGGGCTGTCTATTTATCTCCGATACAGCATTCTCGATGTTTCGAATTCTTCCAGTTGGCGACGGCATGTTCCAATTGTTTCCAATATTGACCGTTGCATTACGCGGAAGAGGGACTGGATGGTTCTCGAATATCTCCGGGGATGATCTCATCGCTGTCGATGGCGACGCGGGAGGCGACAGGTCCGGCCTAGGTTCGTTACAATACGTTCTGAATAATAATTTAAGTTAATATATGTATTTTCGTTTGTATGTTACTTATTTTTATTTCAATATGTGTTATTGTTGAGTGGAATTGTATATTATCAATTCATCAATAACTGTGTGATCTATGATTTGTATATATTTTGTGTACGTATACACCGTTAATATATGCCTTTTCGGGATATAAGTAATATAACCTTCAAAACGGGTTTTTATTTCTTTGCCAAAGTGTGACATTATAATTTTGAAAAACTGATTCTGATTCTCAGTAGTAGGTTAGTTTACAAACATAGGTTACATGGTAGACCGGTAGAGTTCTCAGAACTAGGGTTTGGTATCATCAGTTTTACGATCGGCCGAGATTACATACCGAATTTTGGGGCGTCTTTTGATTCAGAAGATTATGAATCCTCAAGCGGCCGAGTTTACATCTGCCCTCAGTGACTTTGCCAGACGTCTCTTGAAGGACAGTAGGCTGATGGAGAAAATATCGAAATCCCTGTTAATAGCTTTAACATCATTGAAATATTTGATACATCTATAAAAATGTGAATGCAAGATTACTGTTACTTCAATATTGGCAAATTATATATTTTCTGATGGAGTTTAACAAAATTTAGGTGTTTCCATGATCATGATTTCACTCTAAACTTCTCAAGGAAATTTAAAATTTGTTGATAACGTGATAGGCGGAATAGGGTTTCTCCTGGAATTGTTGAGCCAAATGTGCACTACTGAGAATTATAATCCACTCCTGGAAGAATGAGGACACTCTCCATAATTTAAGTTCAACATGATGAATAAGCATTGTGGCGATTTCATCATCTCAGTAGATTGAAATGTACAGCGCCGTTAGCATTATAGTTTGTTGATCATGTAGTAATTTATGTGTCAGGAATGAAGTGATTGGTTATACAAATCTATAATTATAGGATTCGAAATGAAAAATGAGTGTTAACAACTTTCAAAACTCTCAAGAGTTCTTCAGAGCTCGAGGTCTCTCTACGGATTTGACATTATGATTCTACCGATGGATGTGATTGGACAACATAGCTGAAGACCAGAAAAACAGAATCCTCCAAGGGATGAAATAGGGGTAAATTTTTCTTATGGGGGTTCCGTTAGTTATTTATTTAGGGTCTTAGAAATTGTTATTTTGCCTCTCAGTTGCAAATAAATAGGTCGTGTTCAACCTTATTTGAAGATTCCGTCCCTAAAGGAGTGAAAAGAGGTGAATTTGTATTAGTCGCCACAAAGCATTCAGTCGAATCAATTATGCCATCCACACGAGATAACGGGAACCTGGATAAAGGGAAACGGGATAATGGGAAACGGGAATCGTGAAACGAGGTGATGGCATAATGAAATGAACGGAAGCGGGCGAAGCCAAATGCATTACCTAGATGAAACAACACAAAGAAAAACATAGGAAATAAAATTGTTTGAAAAAACCAAAAAACACGCTCGTCGGAATTCCCCCCTATCAGTTTTTGAACATCTGGTATATCGCAACGTAATTCAAAGGGTTCAAATAGGAGATGAAAACCTACTTTTTCATATAAAAATCACAGCTAAAAGTTGAGAGATGGCGGCTATTTTTAAATAAAACACCCCGTATATTTTCCATTTTCGAAATCTGCTCATAATTCTCAACAGTTTTCTCTATTACACTTCACTCCTGATTTGAATTGTTTTCGAAATATTAACGTTTGAAAAGTGATATTCCGGTTAAAATGAAGTATGGATTTTGGTCACTTCCGGTAAAACATTTTGCTAACTAAACGTTGTTATTAATTTGTAGTTAAATCTCTCAATTAATTCGACTAATAAGAGGCGTAAAGAGATTTTATTGAGGATAGACAAAACCGCTTATCGGAAAATCTCGAAGGTTACGAATGTGTTCTGTAAATTCACAATCAAAACAAATTAGTTAACTAAAAAATTAAAATTTATTTTTGAATAACACTTTTATTCAACCCCAACAATTATTCCATCAGGTGTTCAATGTGGCCCCCTCCTTAATCTTGTGTTGTGTTGTGTTAAAGTGCCCTATTATAAATAGCTTCTCTCACGTTGATGAAAGTCTGTTCATCTATTTCTTCACATGTATCTATTATTCTGCGTTCCAACTCTTCTATTGTTTGGCATTCAGTGGCGTAGATTTTTGACTTCAGATATCCCACAAAGGAAAAAATCTAGAGGGGTATGATCCGGAGATCTTGGTGGCCATTCTGTACTTCCCCTGCGACCTATCCATCACCCAGGAAAGTTTGTATCGAGGAACTCTCCAGCCATGTGATCGAAATGGGGAGGTGCCCTATCCTGCTGACATATGATTTCACGATTTTAAAACTCTTCCAGATTGTTTAATACAATTTGTCTCATTCAAGTTTGAATTTCAGTTTCTAAAAGATTTCTGTAAAGAACTCCTGTAAGATTGCCTCTGATGAAATTCGGTCCAACAACGCGATTGCCCAAAATCCCCGCCCAAACATTTACTTTTTAGGAAACTGGGTATGTCCCTCTCTGAAAATATGCGGATTAGTATCGCTCCAGTATCGAACATTCTGTTTGTTGACTTTTCCATTAAGAAAAAACATACACGTTTGAGGCAGCCCCGTTCTCCTTCAATTGTTCTTGTTAACCACTCACAAAATTCAACCCTCCGATCTGGATCATCCTCTGTGAGAGCATGCAGGATTTTCATTTTATAGGCATGATACTTCTCTTTTTTCAGGCTCTTTGGACACTTTTTTGAAATTCAGCAACTGCAGACGTCGACTGAGTCGGATTGATTACCATTTCAGCAACAATTCCTACCTTTTTTTCTTCCTGATCTTGGAGCATCTTCCACCGTACCAGTTGCTTGGAACTCATATAACAGTTTGCGCAAATACGTCCTCAAAATAGGATTTTCGGTTAATCTATCATTGAACATACGGACTGCTTGATGATAATTTCTTCCAGCTTCTCCAAATATCAAAACTGCTTCAAATTTATCGTCTAAATTACGAGCCATGATCACACTTTTCATAAAAGGATTTGGCGCTGAACGGACTACTCGACAGTTAGCAGTTCAGTTCGACTGTAAACAAGATGTTACCGCGACAACGATTTGTTCCAATGCAAACTTAATTGAAAGCAACATTAGTGTTTTTGGTTGGGTTTGAAATGACCACAATGTCAATTTTCAAACGTTAATATTTCGAAAACAATTGAATTCAGGAGTGAAGTGTATTGTAGAAAACTGTTGAGAATTATGAGCAGATTTCGAAAACGGAATGATATACGGGGTGTTCTACTTACAAAAATTATTGAAGATGGCGCTCAGCCGCCATTTCGGAACTTTCAGCTGTGATTTTTCCATGAAACAGTAGGTTTTCATCTCCCATTTTAGCCGTTCAAATTTTGTTGCGATATACCATGTGGTTCAAAAATTAGTAGGGGGGGAACGGACTTTAGACGAGCACTGTATATGCGTAGATTCAATTGAATTTGTGTGATTCGTTCTTCATCTATATTAGCTGTTCTCAACCTCATTAACCAATGATATAGTTATTTTCCGTGAGACCGAAGTCAACAGGCTGCTAACATCGAAGGACATCAGGCAATTCAAATCAGTAAGAAGATTTATCGAATGTCATTTTCCAATTAAATATGAAGTGTTTGTAATAAAGTGCGAAGCTTTGAAATTGGTCAAATCCTTGATGAGACGGTACAGGAGAGAAGCTATGCTGAACACGGAAGTATTCGTGAAGCTTACCACTGGTCTAATTGGAATATCAAGTTTGTGGATCTTGGGGAGGGATAACTGGAAATTAGAGAATGAGGATCAAATTGTTCTTCTAAAAAATCTCTACGGTTTTTGGAACAAAGTTCCTGCACGCGGCCTGCGGTAGGTGATTACTGGTAGAAAATGTAACGTAGGAAAAAAGCGTTATACCCCCTCCATGCGACTTTCTCTCTCTCTCTCTCTCTCTCTTTCTATCATATACGGCAACGCATTCAATTTTTATATAGGGAAATAGGAAATACAAAATTGATGAAGTAAGGGATTTTGAAGTCACTACATACAGTGATTTGATATTTGAATTCAAATATAGCTTTTTCAGCTTGTTAAAAGCCTCAGTTTTTCAAGTAGAGCAATGAATAATTCAATTGTGTCATTTGCTGTATACCAATAAAAGTCCTGTTTGAACGTTGTAGACGATGTGGTAACTTGATTACTCTCGTTTCGGAGGTCCATCATCTTAATGGATTCAAAGGGTTTTCACGACGTTTCGAATGATTGTATCTGCCATCGTCTTCAGGTGAATACTGACAAGTTTAGGTGCTACTTACCAATTAATATGACTGCCGGTGCAATGATGCGTGTGATCCCGCCATGCGCAGTGGTGCGTGTAGTTCCGCGCGGTGTGATGGTGCGTGAAGTTTCGCGCCTCTGCAGCCCGCCAGAAAGAGCAACCAGTAGTTTCCATACGTTCTTGATCTCAACGCTTGGTTGACTAAAGGCGTTAATGGCTTCGATTTAGACGGCCTCTTTGAACTTTTGTTTGAACCAATGCTCCCCTCTATGTAGAACACTTGCGTCGTCCCATAGAACTCGATGGTGCTCAATCCAGGCGTGGTCAGCAATTCCAGATTTTCACGTTTCTCTACGTTGAGTCCATTTCTTGTGCTCATCCAGTCTTACCGATTACGGCCTCTTTGTCTCTCCGATGTAGGAATCTCCGCATTCACATGGAACTTAATAAATGCAATTCTTACGGATTTCATTTTTGTTGTCAGGTTTGGTCTTGGTTAGGAAACTGCGTAAAGTACTAGCGGATTGAAAACAGCTCTTGATGTTGAACTTGTTTCCGATCCTTCTGATCTTCTTGGAGACACCTCTGATGTACGGAAGGCAGACCACGGTGCTTTGTTGTTGCTCTTCAGATGTCTTCGTTCTCTGGAGTTGTTTCAATACTTCTCCTAGGAGTTTCTTGGGATATCCATTTCGGTGGAGGTCCTCTCTGATGTGGTCCTAATCTAGTGACTCCTCGTCGTTGCATATGTGCGTCGCTCTCTCTACCAATTTACTCACGATCCCTCTCTTTGTCGAACTCGGATGGTTGGAGCTGTAACTGAGGTACTGCCCTGTATGTGTCTCCGTGCTGTAGACAGAGGTGCGGATTTCATTGCCTATTCTCTCAACGTTCACATCGATGAAGGGTAAGGCACTGTTGGTTTCCATTTCCATCGTGAATTTAATCGAATTCCTGATTCTGTCAATTCGGCGGAGATTCCTACATTGGAGAGACAAAGAGGCCGTTATCGGTAAGATTGGATGAGCACAAGAAATGGACTCAACGTGGAGAAACGTCAAAATCGGGAATCGCTGACCACGCCTGGACTGAGCACCATCGAGTTCTATGGGACGACGCAAGTGTTCTACATAGAGAGGAGCATTGGTTCAAACGGAAGTTCAAAGAGGCCGTCTACATCGAAGCCAATAACGCCTTTAGTCAACCGAGCGTTGAGATCAAGAACGTATGGAAACCACTAATTGCTCTGTCTGGCGGGCTGCAGAGGCGCGAAGCTTCACGCACCACCACACCGCGCGAAACTACAGGCACCACTGCACATGGCGGGATCACTTGCATCATTGCACCGGCAGTCATATAAATTGGTTAGTAGCACCTCAACTTGTCAGTATTCACCTGAAGACGATTGCAAATACAAGCATTCGAAACGTCGTGAAAACTTTTCAAATCCATCAAGACGATGGATGTCCGGAACGAGAGTAATCAATTAAAGTCCTCGTAGAGCAATAGTTTGCACAATAGACTCTCACGCGAAAGGCATGGGTTCGATCCCATACCAAAGAACCTTTTTTATTTATCGATTCATCTGATCCAGATACAAACATATTTGATATGATGGTGACAAATTTATATATATTTCAGGATTTTGGGTGAGTTCAAAAGCAGTGATTGATCATTTTGAATAAATTCATGATTATTCGGACACGATTCCTTCGATTTTGGATCGAAAAGGATTGTTGTAACTTTCTCTGTTGAAAATTATAATATAACAATCATTATGGTAATTTTATCCAGTTTAAAATGTGATTCGGGAAATATCCTCATCAAATATCATTCGTACTAGGGGATTTTATAGCATTTTCTTTTTGAATTTTCCCTCAAGAATTTTGCGGCCTTATTATCAAATATTGAACTACTCAAATTCCGTTTTCGTGGTTTAAACAGATAATGAGACCGCGAATCACACTCGTTAAAATTTCTAGACAAATTTTTTTCTCGAAAATTTCAAAAAAACCCTTAGCACTTATGATATTACCTTCGGTACATGAGCGGTAGGCTATGCGAATACAAGTCAGATATAATTGTTGAGTGGTAATACATGGAAGATATTTCTATTTTTTTTCTATATAACGGGTGTTCAGATGATTATATCCATTTTACAAGCTTTTATTTAACTTGCTTCGTACGTATGGCATTCTTTCGTTTTGTCATTCTTTCCGGTTCAAAATTTTCAATCCATTTTTGAAGAACTTGCAATTGAGCTGAAATTGGGAAGGTGTTCATAATTCTGGTGACAATGCATTATGAAATTTTTGTTGGAGAAAAAAAAACGAAATGGCAAAATTGGTATGTAGGAGTCGGAGATAATGAATTTTTTGTCAAAATACATAAATTCAAGATGGCGGCTCCAAGATGGCGCACGAGTTCTATGATTATGATCTGATTTGATTAGAAATTGGTATGTTGCGGTTGTCGGGGTCGGAGATTATTAATTTTTTGTCAAAATTCATAAATTTCAGGATGGTGGCTCCAAGATGGCGGACGAGTTTTGGGATTATGGTCCGATTCGATAAGAAATTGGTATGTGGGAGTTTTCGGGGTCGAAGATTATGATTTTTTGTCAAAATTCATTAATTTAAGATGAGGCTCCAAGATGGCGGACAAGTTTTGTGATTATAATACGATTTGATTCAGAATTGGTATGTGGGGGTTGTCGGGGACGAAAATTGTGGATTTGTCGTCAAAATTCGAAAATCCAACATGGCGGCTCCACCATGGCGGACAAGTTAAGTAATTATGGTCCAATTCGATTCAAAATTGGTATGTGGGGGTTTTCGGAGTACGTGATCATGAATATTTTGTCAAAATGAAAAAATTCAAAACGGTGGCTCCAAAATGGTGGAGAACTTTTGTGATTGAGGTCCGATTCCATTTAAAATTTGTACGTGGGGGTTTTTGGAGTCGGAGATTATTAATTTTTTATCAATATTTATGAAATTGAAATAGCGGCTCATGGAATTTTTGTTGGAGAAAAAAAAAACAGAATGGCTCTCTAAGATGGCGGACGAGATTTGGGCTTATGATCCGATTCGATTCAAAATTATTATGTGGGGTTTTCAGGGACAAAGATTATAAATTTTCCACCAAAATTCATGGAATCAAAATGACGGCTCCAAGAGGGCCGATAGATATATAGGTATAGTATTGCTTGGTAATACGTGACGATTTTCACCAGTCAACACCTATCGCAAGACGCATAAAGGAACTTTGTTCCTGACGAGGGTGCCTCAACCGCAAACGATTTTTGTATAGGTTTTCAGTTTATTTATGAATCCATTTAGTGGGTTGGTAGTTATAACTTTGAAAGATTGTTCAGAAAAAAATCTCTCCACTTTGTCTACATAGTCTGATTTTTTCAGGAATACCAAATATATCTCCTTATCTGCTTTTTAACCGACGAAACCAAAAAGGAGGAGGTTCTCTAGTCGACCCGTATATTTTTTTTTCCATAATTTTTTTTCATGTATGATCACGCATAACTTTTTACTGAGGCGTCCGATTCCGATAATTCTTTTCTCAGTGGATAGGGTGTACTTCGAAAATGGTCCCATTTGAATTTAAAAAATGGAATCCACCCCCAAGAGGAGCAACATGGAGGATATTGATCACTCACCCTCTGAATTCTGGTCCGTTTACCGATTCTATCAGGCATAACTTTGTACTGGGTTCTTCGATTTGGATGATTTATATACCCTAACGGGTAGAAAAATAGGGGATAATTGATTTTTCACTTATGAACATTGGCACACACATACGTAGTTGACAATGACAGATCGCTACTGACATTATTTCTGTTCCACATCCGTCAAAACCATTATTTTCTATGAGAGGATGGAATGATATACAAAGTAATAAAATAAACTAACCAGAACAACAATGATAATTTATATTACAACAAATAGTAAAAGAAGATAATCATATTATTTAACTGGTAATAGTTGAAGTAAGGTGGGTAAGTAAGTATTTTGGAAGAAATCAAAAAACAAGTAGGTAGTAATTAGTATATTTCAGCTATAAAAAATTGAAAAATAAAAACTTTTTAACAAAAAATTAAACCGACGAAATACGGAATTGAAAAGTAAAAAATTAAATAAACCTTCTTAGTCTCAGTAACTAAGCTCCTTAACTAATGTAAGTAACTAATTTTGAGTCGGCGCCAAACGAACAATCAACGAACATCATTCAATTACTTCAAAAAAATTATCAGAATGTCACCGCGCAACTCGATGCCATCATTTTACGCCTTACCTAATTCATTTGCTTGTTTGTTTGGCGCCGACTCAAAATGAGTTACTTACATTAGTTTAGGAGCTCAGTTACTGAGACTGAGAAGGTTTATTTTATTTTTTACTTTTCAGTTCCGTATTTCGTCGGTTTAATTTTTTGTAAAAAAGTTTTGTAAAAACAAGATTATTACTTCTGGTGTTATGCTTGATTATTTTTAAAATTGATTGGACATATTTGCCATGTGTGAATCTGAATGTTGAGATGGCGGTCCTGAGTTCATGAATGTTGAGTTGAAGAACCCTACCTCTGCAACACCAGGGGATTTGGCAAAATTTCCGGCTGGAGGAACTGTGCTCACCGTCATCGGTGATTAGCCCTGGTCACAGAAATAGGCTGGCGTTGAATAAATGATTGGAAAAAAAACACCGACTCTGATTCCTAAGATTCCATAACATTCTCCAAGTGTGTACTGGATAACAAAGAAAATACGGCCGCCACTTCACCAAATAATTCCATACTCCTTTTCACGTTTTCCCATACACACATCCATCACATGCGTAACAGAAATAAAAAGCTGTGCCACAAGAACGAAAGGCTCTGGAAAGTTTGTGCATGCCGGGAATGCATAGTTTGATGGATACTTTGATAACCGCTATGACATCAAATGGAAAGCTCCAACGTTCAAACAACACTTTGATGTGGTTACATTGTAGCCCGAATCACAAGTTTTATGCATTTTTTATCGTTTCGTAGTTTGTCGGAACGAGAGAGGCATTACAGGAACGTTTTTTTCTTCATTCTATGTTCGATATCTGCGGTGAACATTTTCCCCCCGTGACACATATGCACTAGTGCGCCAGAGTCCAATTTCCCGGGATCTATGATAGTTAGAGAGTTAATTCAAAAACAAAAGTAAACTAAATAACAGAGTCCATAGCCAGAAATTATTGCCGAATATACGGGGTAAACCGAGGAAAGTATACAGGGTGGAGTGCATTTTTTAAACGTGATGCCATGTATATTGGCTAATTCTTTCAAGCAGTTCAGTGACCTCCATTTCTAACCGACGAAACCAAAAAGGAGGAGGTTGTCTATTCGACGCGTATATATATATTTTTTTATGTATGAACACGCATAACTTTCTACTGAGACGTCCGATTTTCAGTGGATAGGGTGTACTTCGAAGTTG
Source organism: Gonioctena quinquepunctata (assembly GCA_018342105.1). NCBI lineage: Eukaryota > Metazoa > Arthropoda > Insecta > Coleoptera > Chrysomelidae > Gonioctena > Gonioctena quinquepunctata. The sequence goes on along the minus strand of JAFIRS010000209.1, from coordinate 151,150 downwards.
GTCCCATTCGAATTCAAAAGATGAAATCCACCCCTGAGGATAGCAAAATGAAGGATATTGACCACTCACCCTCTGAATTCTGGTCCGTTAACCGATTCTATCAGGCATAACTTTGTACTGGGTTCTTCGATTTGACTGATTCTTTTTTTATTAGATAGGGTATTCCTCATAGTTAATTATATGTGGATTTCAAATGGAATTATCTACCCTTACGGGTAGAAAAATAGGGGATAATTGATTTTTCACTTGTGAACTTTGGCACACATATGTAGTCGACAATGACAGATCGCTAATGTCATTATTTTTGTTCTCCTACATCATTATATTCTATAAGAGGATGAAATGATATACAAAGTAATGAAATAAACTAACCAGAACAACAAAAATAATTTATATTACAACAAATAGTAAAAGTAGATATTCATATTATTCAACTGGTAATAGTTGAAGTAAGGTGGGTAGGTAAGTATTTTGGAATCAATCAGAAAACAAGTAGGTAGTAATCAGTAGATTTCAGCAACGGAAAATTTGAAAATGAAAACTTTTCAACAAAAAATTGAACCGACGAAATACGGAACTGAAAATTAAAAAATAAAATAAACCTTCTTAGTCTCAATAACTAAGCTCCTAATCTAATGTTAGTAACTAGAGAGACAGGTAGGTGGCCCATATGGGTTTCATTTGAAAAAAATGAATTTTTGATCAAAATGTGATGTGACTGAATTGATTGACCAGTAAGTGACACAAAAAATAATTTTTCAGAAAAAATTCAGTTTTTTTGTTATTTGCGACTCATTGTGAATAGCTTCGACCAAATCTCATTTATCCACGAGGTGAAATAAAAACTTTAATTTCAATTATTCAAATGAAATTACATTTGACATAAGGTTTGGACTTGTTTCGACCTGTTGAACTTGAATATGTAAAAATATACAGGGTGTTCCATTTGAAAAAACAAAGTTACTGGCCTTTCTAGAAAAACCGGAAGTCCGCCATATTGGATTGTAATGTGATCAAATCCGAAATGGTTTCTTTTGTAACTGTACCAAATAACAGAAAAATCCGTTCACGAATGCAGAAGTTACAGGGGTGGCCCGATATACTGTGTCACCCGGTATAGAGTTTCAGTCAGACTTCCGTTGATAATTTTCTTCGGGTTTCAGTACACATACTGAAAATATTCTATATCGAGCGTCAATAGTTCGACTAATATTAATTCATGTTCATTATGTTACTGTTTGAAAGGAGTAAATTTGTAGAATATGCATAAATTGGGTTTCTTTGTGTAGTTTTAGGGAGGTAAGAATACAGTTCTATACTAAATACGTCTCATTGCCATTCATTCGATAGTCACCGCATATTCATCCATAATTGAGATGGGTTTCAAGTAGGGCGGGGAAATGCTTCGTGAGTATTCAATATAAAATTTTATAATTTTTTTTTTTGTGTAGTACATACTTGGCTTTTCTTATGTACAAATGTGATATGAACGAGTAATTGATAATCGTATTTTACTGTTCTTCTTAAACTGATTTTATTCACTAATTTCACGTATTGTTGTCTTTTATTAGGATAGTTTATCATATGATGTTTCTTGAAGCCAGGTTCCTTTTATATCTCTAGTAGGTGAGAACGCTTTTGCTGGTTCTACAAAAATGCATGAAGCTGGCAATCTTTCGTCAATATATTTACTAATTTGAGGTATATAGGTATAATAACCCCTCTATTTCTGAACAATTCTGGAAATACGCCTCTATCAAAAAACAATGCCCAAGTAAAATTCCAAACGAGCTTAGTTAAGATGACACCGTAGCTAATAATAGACAGGATATTTGCAACCTGCTTTCAACTCACTTTCAAAGCGTGCACACACCAGTAAGAGCTTGATATTAATAAAGCTGCTGGACCGGATGGACTACCACCAATATTTTTGAAAACATGCTCTGAATCACTAGCTAAACCCCTAATTTTAATTTTTAACCAATCAATCAACAGTCAACAATTTCCCGAATACGGGAAGAACGCGGATGTAATACCAATTTCCAAAAATGGAAAGAAAAACATAATAAAAAATTATAGGCCTATCAGTAAACTATCCAATTCCAAAATTATTCGAGAAATTAGTTTACAAATATATGCACTTTCTCGTGAAATCCATCATCAAATCAGAACAGCATGGTTTCTCTGCAGGGCGATCATTGGAATCGAATTCAATAGAATATATATATATATATATATATATATATATATTATATATATATATATATATATATATATATATATATATATATATATATATATATATATATATAGGGACATGGACCACAGACTACAAATTGACGCCATTTACACCGACTTCAGCAAGGCCATAATCTTTTTCGAGCGGCTTGCTGAGGTTGGATCACTATTGAGATGGGTGGAATCTTATATAAAGAATGGGTCCCAATCTGTAACAGTTCAAGAATTTCCTTCGAGAGAATATATATTCTCATCAGGTGTCCCTCAAGGATCAGACCTGGGACTTTTATTTTTTATCATTTATGTGAATAACAAAGTCGTGTTTTAAACATGCCAACTTCTTGTTATATGCAGATGATATGAAACTTTACCTGACCGTTCGAAATTTGAACGATTGTCACAAGATCCAAGATGACCTCAATAGACTTAATAGAATAGAGAACATGTAAACATTTCGAAAACATGAAGTCTTCAATTTGTGTTTATAATGCATTTGTATACAATAAGCTAAATTTTGCTTCTATTATGTGGAGTCCTCAATACAAAACGTATATAAACCGCCTGGAAAACATTCGGAACAAATTTCTCAAATATATTTGTTACAAACAAAATTTCAATTACAACGGCGACATTGAAAATGCGAGAAAATATTTCAATAATATATCACTGTCAAGTAGGAGAGTGATCTCTGATGATGCTAATATACTGAATCAAATTCAAATCAACGTTCCCATTCGGCCACTTAGAACTAACCACTTGTTCCGCATACCATTTCGGAGAACTAATTCGTCTCAAAACTCTCCTCTATGTAGAATTGTTCGGAATACTAACAGGTACACTGATCAAATCGATATATTCTCTACATCCCACCAAAAATCAAAGACCACTTCGAAATGTATCGAAGAATTTCTGCTTAAATTAGTAAATGCAAACAACTAACAAAAAATCACTTTGTCTTTGTTACTTCGTGTCAATTGCTGTCCGAAATAAGTATTAGTATTGGTATATAAGTTTAAGTAGGTATAAGTAAAATTAAATATAATAATGTAGGTACTTTAGTGGACTTTTGTCTGTCTGTATCTCTCATGACCATTAAATGAATAAATAAATGAATACATTTGATATAAATACTAGTTATTGGGGACGTCGTCCTTTTACGACTTTTGATATGTCGTTGTCATGGTCCTCAGAGGTCTCAATCTGCCTACCCCTCAGGTGATGTCACTTGAGAAAGAAATGATTTCGAACCGAGGTCCCAATCTGCCTACACATCAGTTTTGGCCACTTAGGTAGGATTGCCTGGGCCATCGATTTTTTGTATATCAAATGATTTTTCAGGTCCTCTGTTGGCCTGCCCATTCTGAAACCAAATTGTTATTCTGATATTATTTTGTATTCCTTCAGATATTTATCAATTCCTGTTTTGAATATTATCTCGAAGATTTTTGCAAAATTGAATATCAATATAGGTCGGTCTTGCTCAATCGCGATGGTTATCACGTGAGGATTAATTAACATCACCAGCGTATTCCTCATATCTCCACAACTTTTAGAATATTATGTTACTACGTTCTGCAAGCCACTACTCATAATGAAGTTTCCTTGGCATCCCCAACTACACATTTTATTGTTATTACTGTTCCACCCAAGCTATGGAATCATGTTTCAACAACACGAAGGGTTTGTTTCGAAAGAGAAGTACACCATTCTCAACAGAGTACAAGATCAAGTGAGCAGAGCATTGTGAGAGTGATGGGAAATGGTTGTAGGAAAATTATGCATGCATGAATTGTTGGAGTATCCGACGTGGAAACAACGCTCTCAACACTGGAATTTGACTGTTGAAAGTGAATGTTCATGGAAAAACGTTTGAATACGATGTTTTTCTCAAATAAGGAACTTCATTGCATTCAAAAACCGCTGTTGTGGCTGGAATATCGTTCCATATTCACTAATAATGAGAATAATTGAATAATAATTCATTTGGTGGAGAGGAATACTGACAGGACGAACCCAGAGATCGAATCTACATGTAGTCATACAATGAGTGCAACAATCAGTACCAAAAATAATAATAACAATGATATAAATTTACATAGGTGATAAGGGAGACAGGAAAATGCCTTCGCAGAGAAAAAATATTGATGAAAGAAAAAGCCATATGAAGGGGATAAGCATAAAGCACACAGAGTCGTCTTCACAAAAGCAAACTTCCATATAAATGGATATTGTTCGCAAATTTTTCTTTCTGATAAGCTCGATTATGTTTAAATTCATGTCGTGTCCGCCTATTAATCCGCATACCGGATTGTCAGGTGAATATCATTCAACGTTCTGCGTGGTATTTGCTAGGAAAGTAGCCTGTCGGTCTATTTATATTGAACCTTTTGTGAAGACGACTTTTTTTGCTTTATGCATTACATTTCATATCTTATCCCCCTTCATATGGCTTTTTCTTTCATTAAAATTGTCCATTTGAGCCACTTCTACTGAGAAGGAATCTTTTATTTAGAATCCTATCGAGGTAGGAGAATTGTATGGGTGTTTCCTTTCTGTCACTAGGTGTCGCCGGTTAAAAGTTGTCTTTTTGGACGCACCTGAAGATGTGTTAAGCTCGATGATGATTTTATTTATGTTTTGTCTCGCTTCGGCCAGAGCTCTCTGGATCTTTGGCTGGTGACTACTCCGTACTGATGAGGGCCAAAAAGCCTGAAACTGGTATGCGGATTGTTGGGCGGACACGACATGAATTTAAACATAATCGAGCTCATCAGAAAGGAAAATTTACGAACAATATTCATTTATATGGAAGTTTGCATGGATTGTCAGGTGAATATCATTCAACGTTCTGCGTGGTATTTGTATTTGCTAGGAAAGTCGTTGTTTTTCGCCTGTCGGTCTACCAATTGTGTTTCAATTTATATTGAACCTTCTGTGAAGACGACTTTGTGTGATTGATGCATTTTATTTCAAAAAATATCAATGTGTGCAAGTATTACTGCACCTAAGGAATTGTGAATTCAGATCATAGTTGGTGCTCACTCCAGATGAAAAAAAAAATTGATTTCTGGTACGCGTAATATAGGAAGGAACTGAAATCATAATGGAGTCGGTTATTGAGATTGAATCAATGATATTATTGAGTTTTGAATATAAACTGTGCATCAGCTACCCCGCGACGGTCTGGACGTTTGTCCTATGTACTGTTTATCACAGTGTTGACACGGTATACAGTAAACTACATTCGAACAGGTGGTACATGGGGTCTTGTCTTTTAATTTTGAAAAAATTCTACTAGGAGGTAAAACATTTGTGTTAGTTATTTTAATGTTTTCTGAAAAAGACTTGAAGGTTCTGGCAGTCTAGATGTGATATATTTAATAACAGGTGAAAAGGTTCAAAAAGAATATGTAAGAGAGGGGTCTGCTATTTGCATATTGACTGGTGGTGCATTAATGAGATGGGAATTGGTTTTCTCTTCCATGGATAAAGTATTATACAAAATCTTCTTGAAGAAAGAAGCAGAATCTGCATTCTGTATGAATGGGTTGTAAATAATGTTAAGATCCTTATTGTGAGAGGAGTTGTCGGATATCCGGATTACTCTTGTTTTCACTGTTGGATTAGATTGGCCTTCATGCTCTGTTTGTGGTACGACCAATAATTGATATAACGACCAGAGCTCATTGGGATTCTATACCAATCGATGAGTATGGTATACCGTGTCAACACTGTGATGAACAGTACCTAGGACAAACGTCCAGACAATTGAAGGACCGCATCACCACACACAAAAGTGACAGAAGAGTGCTCCCGGAGAGATGTGCACAGAGTGAGCATGCCTAGAAGGAAGGACATTGTATGGATTATAACTCAGTTGAAATTGTATCCAACGAAAGAAACACTACCAAGAAACTCTTTTCAGAGATTGTTCACATTTCACAGGCAGAAAATTCTCTAAATAAAAAAACAGATTCAAATCATTCAACTTTTGTAGACAATCCCAATGTGAAGGAGAATCGGCAGATTACCCCCATGAATGCAAATAACATAGTTTGATTATTTTAATCCACATCATCTTATATCAAAACATCTCAATTCTTGATCAATTATGATAGTCAATTAACTTTTATTCAAATCTATATATGGAAATATTCCATGCCATTGCAAAGTTCACATGATAACACTACTTCATTCCCAGTGGTCTATGTTATCTGTTGTCAGTCTATTTGAGAATTTATTCAGCCACATGTCTAGTTGACAGCCCTTTCAAAGAAAAACACGATCCATTATTCAAGATAATAATACATTGTTTCCATATATAATGTGGATTGTGGTTGTTTCCTGTGAGTTTTATCCACAGTTTTGTCCATATAACATTATTATTAATTTTAACATCATCGCCGCATTACTTCACTCACACTTTGAGTCAAAACCATCTTGTTTTTCTTTATTATATATTCATATGTGTCTTCCCACTTTGTAGCATCCATGATGATGAGGATAAATATAATCGAAAGCTTGAAATCCGTGTAATATTTGGAAAATAACGTTATTTATATCTTCAATTTTCATTCAAAAAGTTCAAGGTATATATGAAAATACCAATGCTGTTTGTGTTTTCAAATGGAAATACTTTTTCAACTTATTGGTTATCTTGATTAATGGCAATTTCGAAGTCTATAAATGGTTCTGAAATTTTCATTTCCGACTTGACGCGCATTATTGGATCCGCCATCTTTAATTTATGAATTTCGATAAAAAATTCATAATCTGTGAACCCAAAAAATTCCCAAATACCAATTTTCAATAGAATCGGACAATGATTACAAAACTCGACCGCCATCTTGAAGCCGCCATTCTAATTTTTCTCCAACAAAAAATTCATAATGCATCGTCACCGGAATCATGAACACCTGCCAAAGCTCAAGTGAATCGGACGACTAGAAGTGTGTCAAATTCAACTTGTAAGATTTCATTACAGACACATTGCCTTGACCGAATACTTTTAGGCAATCCATTTGTGATATATTTGTTGAATCAGAAATACATTTAATTCATCAAGTAGATAGGTGAGGGTCGTCTCTACTTCGTATCTCAAGGCCCCACTCCACCATGGCTAATATACAGGGTGTTTCAATTTGAATGCTGATCCTTAAGGGTAATTGTAATTCTCCTCTATCTTTTAATAAAAATGGTCACGTGCCTTTTCTTCGTCCGGCAGACGGTTTTCGATTTAGAAAATCAAATACATTCATTTGTTTGTCCTTATTCGATTTTTTCTTTCAGTCTTAATTCCACAATTGTGGTAACCAAAAGATCTGGCAAGATTTTTATGATTTCATGGTAACTATCATTTAGTTTTTGTAATGAGTACGCATAAAAATCCATTTTTATTTTCAAAAACATAACCATTATGAAGAAAAATACCAAAATCAAATTAACTGTTCAAAATGTCCGCCTCCTGCGAGTATGCACGCTTCAGCCCTCCTTGTCAATGACTCGCGTACTTTTAGAAAATTTCTGGAGAATTCCTTATTTCTTCACAGGAAACTACTACGCGGTTTTGCAATTCCTCCTCAGTTAGAATCGGTTGACTGTATACCAAAGTCTTGAAATGTCTCCAAAGAAAATAATCAAGACTATTCAAGTCTGGAAATCCAGCTGGCCATATCTCTGTTCCTCAACGACCTATCCAGCGATTATGAAAATTTTGGTTTGAATATTTGCATGCCAGAGCACTAAAATGAGCGAGTTCACCATCGTGCATAAACCACATGCGATTTCGCATTGAAATAGGAACACCAGAATTGGCAAGTTATCTCCAAGAAATCGGCGATAATTATGTCCATTTAATCTGCGTGGTGATAAAAAGGTCCAATTAGGTAATCTCCAATAATTCCAGCTCAGACATTTAATGAGAACTGCTACTGGTGATAAGAATCCACGATTGCATGCGGATTTTTTCCGGCCCAAAAATGATTATTATGAAAGTTTCTGATCCTGTTTGTAGTAAAACTAGCTTCGTTCGTGAATAAAATTTCCCTGTCAAATGAAGGATTTTTGGTTACTTTTTGAAAAAACCATCGGCAGAAATTCACTCGTAATGGGAAGTCTCGAGGAAGTAGAGCCTGAACCCGTTGAATGTGGATATAATAAATAATCATGAAGAATCCTCCATACTAGAATATGGGCGATATTCAAATCATTGGCAACGTGCCTCGTACTTATTTCTGGATTTTCGTCGACTGAATTTAAAACAGCTACCTTTCAAGTGATGATTTGGCTCAAAACTACCTGTTTACATAACCTCCTGTGGGTGCTTGAAATCGTTCGAGCATCAGGAACCATTCTATTTGTGAAGCGCTCTTGATACAGTCGCCTGGCTTCATATGTGTTCCCGTCAGCAAGCCCATACAAGTAATGCATGTCTGCTAATTCGGTATTTGTAAAATTTACCATGTTTTTTTTTAATAAACAAGTTTTTATAACGTAAATAATATTACGTATCTAGCTAAAGAAGTGTAAAAATTGTTTATGTTGAAAACAACGAAATGTGTTCTTAGATGTTTCTAGCCCACAAGATAATTCAACTACTCTTCAACGGCTGATTTCGCATAGAGACAAGCAAATGAATGCATTTTATTTTCTAATTCAAAAACCGTTCGCCGGACGAAAAAAAAAAAGAAGGAAACCATTTCTATGAAAAGATAGAGGACAATTACAAAAATAATATTTATTTGGAAAAAAGACAGTGATGTATTATTATTTTGATCAAAAATAAGGCATGGCATGTTAACGGGGACGCCACTGATGAATAATAAAAAAATCTTTTTCATGGAAAAAAATTTGTCTTATGAGTACTTCGCATTTACCAAAATTGAAAACAAAAGCCAAAGCGGTTTCAGACATATTGGGGAAGAACTGATTTTTTTGTTGAATTTCAACATCCTGTATCTCAGAAATAAAGCAGTTGCGGACCTATGTCCATACTACATATTGTCTCGTAAATGATTCTTCAACTTTCTTTTTGAGTTTTCCCTTAATGTGAAACCTTAATTTTATCATATTACCTGTGAAATGTGAAACCAGTTATGTAACCTCTTACTGTTTCAGAACTATTGTTCCACTTGTCATCTGTCTTGATTGTCGCTACTTACTTACATTTATCGAATATCCTGTACTGTACCCGTAAAACAAATAAATGAAAAAAATTAAAAAATATTGAGAAATTTTCTTAAAATCATTCAAGGATTATCGCCTTTAGCCTTAGGATTCAATTATGGAACAATATGTATGTGCCAATAGTTGTGGCCAATACGTATGGCCAACATGTAGAAGGGGGGGAGAGTTGTGTCACCTTAGTAGGTATTGGAGCGTTGGTACACACGTTGGCGCGAGATCCGAGTGGTGTCGGTTTATCAACACAGATCAAAGGGTATTGGCGGGGTGTTAGTGGAATGATGGTCACCGCGTCCACACGATGGCCACACCTTTAGTTTGCAACGAGCTCCCAGAGTGATAGCACACGATTTCAGTACAATTCACTCTGTTTCGGTGCACACTTAGATAGTACTTATAAGCAGTGAATGAATCAAACCGCAGCAGCCGTTAGCTCCTTGATTTCCGTTTAAGCTTTGATGTCCGCACATTGGCCTGAATTGATGCAAACTGAACGACCTTCCAACGTGTGGACAACTTCACACATTTCTGAGCCAATATGTGTGCCAAACCATTGGCAGATATACCCAACAAACATTTTGAGTAAATTTTACGTCACTTCGACTTTCGAATAGGTCAGCGCCCAAATCAACAAATATGGGGAAGAACATGGAAGTAATTCAGAAGTCGAAAATTGGGCAATCAAGACATTTTGCCTGATAAGTCGAAGGCATAAATAGGTAAAATTAACTTCAGAATAGTCGACTGACGGTAGAAATTCAGTAATTTCTACATATTTTAGGTTATAAAGTACCATATTGAAACAAACATTCGAAGGTTAGAAGAAGATAATAAAAGTTTACTGCATATTGTGTATCTTAACCTAAATGTTTATTCGTAAAAGCTTTGAAGATGAACATGGCGTATTTGAAAAAGAACTGTCAAGAAACGTACAGCAGATAATGATGTATGCAAGTGGTGATTTTGCATTCACATCTAATTCGGATTTTATTTGCGATACAAACTTCTCTTTGATAATGTTGAATTTTACTAATGTGAAACAAGTGGGCCCCTTCATAATATCAAATTTGTATGGAAAAACTCATAAAATTGAGTGTACTTCCTCAACTTTTTCCATCCAACACTGCAGAAACTCATTTTCTAGATGAAGTATACATATACATGTCATATACACCAATTTTTTGACTATCTCTCATCAAAATGTAGTCGATTTAAGAAAATTATGTTTTTTTTTGCAATGGTGGAAACGCTCCAAACCAAAAAATATGGCGTCTATCCCATATGGGACCTTCAAGTCGCATTTTCCTAAAATTTCAACTTTGAGAACAAATGGGCTTAATTCAAAGTCGAAAGTAACCTTAATTCCTGACTTTGAAGTCCATTTTCCTCATTTCGGGATTTCAGACCCTTTCACATTGTGGTCACGTGTTGAAGTACAAATTTGTTATGGGATATTTTTTCATGAAATTTGTCTTTGTACGTCTCTGGTTGGCTTGGAATCGTGGATAATGAATTTATATTGTTGTTATTCGATATTCTGAGCAAGAACACCAAAATGGTCATTTCAATTCCTAATACGGAAAAAAATAAACATTATTTTCTACTTCCTGTTGATGGTAAAACCAAGTATCTCTGTCAAGCCTATACCTAGTTACTCAAAGAAAACGATATATACTACAAAACCTCGAAATAAGTATTTATTCTGAAATTGAAGTGTTTTTCTGGAATTGAACATAAAATATCAGTGGTATTGAAAATAGTACGCGATATTTGTATTCATTGCACATGTTGCCATAATAATATCCATGATAATGTTATCTCAGTGTGAGGAGGGAATCTCTATCCAAAGAGAAATAGCCAATCATAATATTTTAGATATCAAATGGTATGTAGTGATTGGCTCAAAAATTGTAGTTTGACATGTCCGCGTTCCGAATAGTCTGAAAGTACTCTTACAATGCTAACTTTGCAGAATGCCGTGCTCGGAAATGTCCAATTATTTTTTTTTGCCAATGATGACTACCTCTCAAAAAATCGAGATATGATGATTTCCTTAAAAACTTCAATTCGACGTTTCCAGACGCTGCAATGATTGGTGTTGAAATTTTCAAAAGTCGTTTGAACACATCAATCTTTCATTGTTTTGCTATTTGCTTTCGTTTCCTTGCACTTTATTCAATAAATTTTGTTTGCTCGTTCGCTTCAGCTGGACCAACTTCATGGATTTCATTTTGTCGTATCATTGAAAACGTCACGGCAGTAGTTCACCGCTGACGCAGCCTATATATACATTCATTCTGTCCATTCTGTCAATCCCTCCATTACCATCCCTGTTTTGTATTGCCTCCGTTGATAATTTGCTTTCATATTTTATTCATGGGAATGGATGATGAATGTTTTGAAATAGTTGCCGTCATTATTAGATTATTAAGTGGGACAATTATTGCACTGATCTTTGTACTTTGGGAAGTGTAGGTTCGGACTATATTTCCATTCTGGTAGCTGATCGATAGTAGTTGGTGGTATACCTGTATGGTTTATTAATTCTATTCGAATTTCCAAATGTCATTTTATAGATTTCCAAAAATTCAGCTCCAAAATAAATTATTTGAAAAGAGTTGATTGTATCATGTCATCCTCATCCGGAAGGATTTGGGCTTCAATATCTGATAATAGACCAAGTTACTTTGATGAATTCATTTTTGGTAAGTTTCACTTCGTTGTAGACATTTAGTCTCATTAGACAGATATTGTAGTTATCTCGCCCTCATTGTAGGTATAAACTAGGACAAAAAATGCCCAGCCAACTTAATTGGTGCCGAAAAAGGTAATGTAGAGTGTATAGTAGATCTGTTTACCGACTCGTTTATTCCCTGACTATGTGAACATACATGAGGTAATAATTAGGTCGATATTTACTAGAAAGTATTCCCTGAAAGTTCTAGTATTTTGAACAACACATTTTGCTGGTCACCTTTAGGTGGAATTCAACCTAATAAATAACCATATCGACCCATGAGGCTGTGAGTTTATGGTTTTTGAAGGAGATCCGGTGGTCTCAATTACGGTTTTTATAACTCGAATTATAACTTTGCAGTTAGTAGTTGAAGGTTGAAGCCATTTCACCCCTCTGCTTGGTACAATTCTTCTATAATGTTAGTTAGGTATTGGCCAACGTGAAGAGGGGCCTTCAGACCATCAGTTGAGGAGCAGATTCGCCATAAATAGCAGATTGCATGATTCTGCGAATTCACCACTTAATGGAATGTTCGTGATGCGTCAAAATAACAATTGATATTCACAAAATTGTACAAGTAACCTCTTCACCACACTAATTCACCTCACACCTATATGCGCATTCCGTTAACTGAGTTATCTTCATCAGTAGAATAACTACACTAAATAAAAACTTTTTAACAAAAAATTAAACCGATGAAAAAATCAACTGAAAAGCACAAAAAATAAAATAAACCTTCTTAGCCTCAATGATAATTCAGCTCCTGAACTAGTGTGAGTAACTTATTCTGATTCGGCGCCAAACAAACAATTATCAGTAGAGCGAATTTTGAAAAATTCAATGAATTATCTTCTACAATAAACTGGGTGCCAGTTCTGAATTCCCATGAACCTTTCAATGCATTTCACAAAACTCTTCTGCTTGCCTTTCAAAATTGTTTTCCTCTACAGAAAATAAAGGACAAAGAAAAAAATAAAAAAGCATGGATATCCCTAGGAATAAAAAAATCGGCTGCAAACCTTAGGTCATTGAACATAATAAGAAAGCACACCACTAATGAGTGGTTTTTACTCTACTTCTATAATTACAGGCGCACATATAAAGTCGTAATAAAAGCTGCTAAGGAAAACTACTACAAACACAGAATAGAGAACGCAAAAAACAAAATGCGCGAAAACTGGTCTATAATAAACAACCTAAGGGGCGAAAGTACTCATCTCCCCTCCCATGTGAACATCGAACCAAACAAACTTAATGAATTTTATTGACCAATGACTGACCCCTTGCGTTATCTCAAACATATATCCATATCAGATAGCTTTTACTTATATAACACTGACATTGACGAACTCAAATCGATCTTTAACCAAATGAAAAATAAAAAATCTTGTGGGTTGGATGAAATATCAGTGAAAATATTACAAAATTTGCCAGATGAGGCGTTGCATGTATTAGTCGAAGCAATTAACATTTCATTTATGACAGGTGAATTCCCTACTTGCTTAAAAACTGCTATTATAATTCCACTGCATAAAGGTGGTCAACTCGAAGAACCCTCAAACTTTAGACCAATCGCACTACTGTCAACCCTCTCGAAAATAATTGAGAAGCTAGTTAAGGAAAGACTAGTATCATTCTTAAATCGACATAATATATTTTCGTCCTCTCAATTTGGGTTCCAACCCAATAAAAGCACCAATGATGCTATTTTCAACCTGTTGAAGGCAGTTTACACAGAACTGAATACCGGTGAAGCTGTTGGAGCAGTGTTTTGTGATTTTTCCAAAGCATTCGATTATGTGAATCACGGAATACTGCTCCAGAAGCTGGATTGCTATGGAATCAGAGGTGAAGCTTATAACTGGCTAAAATCGTATCTCTCTAACCGAATTCAGATGGTAAAATGTAATAATAAATTGTCGAACCCTTCAAATATCGATTATGGTGTTCCCCAGGGCTCGGTATTGGGACCACTTCTTTTTCTTATTTATTTAAATGATCTTGGTAATATCAACATATCCGGAAAATTCACCATGTTTGCAGACGACACCACAATAATGTGGCACGGAAAAAATGTTGAACTCTTGAAATAAAATATCACTTCTGATTTGGAGAAAGTTAAACGATGGTGTGACTCCAACTTGCTGTGCTTCAACATTGAGAAAACAAGCATACTAACCTTCAAATTCAACTTTGATAACCTAGCTTTAGGCAATCAGAGGGTGACTAGCCAACCCCACACCAAATTTCTAGGTTTATACCTAGATGACAAATTGAAATTTGAAGCGCACATAAAAAAACTGAGTAAAACATTAGGATCAGGCTGTTATGCTGTTCGAGTCATTACCAATGAACTTGGCCTCAATTCAGGCAGAATAGCGTACTTCTCACTGGTTGAATCTCACATAAGATATGGCATCTCCTTCTGGGGTTCCAGCTCTAACCAGTTGATGAACTCAATATTTGTACTTCAAAAGAGAGCATTGAGGTACTTTTGTAAATGTCGTTCAAGGGTTCATTGTAAGCCTCTTTTTATTGAACATCGAATTTTAACGCTAACTTGTATATTTATTCTCGAAACAGTGTGCTTAATACATAGAACAAAATCAAAAGAGCCAAATAATAGACCCTGTTATATTACCCGTCAACACAATAATATTAGTATGCCCATACCAACATCATCTTTGACAAAAAATTGCCTTATATTCGAGAGTAGGAAGATTTATAACCACCTACCTGGCATTCTCAAGAATACAGTAAATCTCGCACCATTTAGAAATTCAATTAAGAATATCCTTCTCAAAAAGGCATATTACAACCTTCAGGAATTTTATAGTGACAACCTTAGTTAGATCATTATGTATGACTAGCACTGTACACCCATTTATTTATTCTATTATATTGTAATTCCTCTGACTGATGAATTTAGTTTATATATCGTATAAATGTAATTTTCAATTGTTGAGTATTGTTAAAATTTTAACGTGTAGTATGACAATCAACTTAAAACATTTTACCATGTTTTGGAAGTGTTATTAGTTGTGTTTGTATATATTTGTATTTATGAGTAAGTAATTTTTAATTGTTGAGTATTGTTAAAATTTTAACGTGTAGTATGACAATCAACTAATAACATTTTACCATGTTTTGGAAGTGTTATTAGTTGTGTTTGTATCTATTTGTATTTATGAGTAAGTATTTTTATTATTAATAATTGTTTAATTGTTTATGTCCCTTTCACAAAGCTTTGTCAACAAGAAACTATCTTAGACAATAAAGTATATTTTGATTTGATTTGATTTGATCACTTATAATCTCCCTAGCAGCAGAATTATTACCGATAATTTTTTTCAAGGTCACGAATGTTTTTGTTGATATAAAATTATCTCGAGTCGAAGACGAGGGAAATGTTCTATCAACAAAAACATGAGTGAAACCGAGAAAAAAATTATCGGGAATTAATTCTGCTGTGTGGGAGATTCGGTAAGAAAATTTCATAAATTGGAGTTGCTTTTAATATGATGAGAAGATGAGCCCTACGACCTATTCTGCGTAGATGTCAAATATTTTATGGGTAAAATTTGACACTCAGGTATACTACTACGACTTAATTTTAATTCAAATGTCAAGTCATTTCGAAGTGACTGGTGAGACAGACCAGCAAGTAACAATCAGTTTTCTAGTCGTACCCGTGATGTTTATTGTTACAATAATATTCTGTGAACAATGATTCGTTTTGGTTATAAATCAGCAAGTTTGAATGCTAAGGAAATTGAGCAGTTAGTACCTAATAATACAAGAAGATCAAAAGTTAGTGTGTGGAAACAATCTGTGCAATTCTGTGTTGAAAAATCTTATGAGGTGAGCGATCCTCCAACATCCATAGCAAATTAGCATTAATATTAGAAGATTGGGCTTTCAACATGAAAAATCAAAATTCTGAAGATTACAAAGAAAACGTTATTAAACTAATGTGGGATTCCACAGCGAAATAGCTTCAAGAATATTATTTAACCACATATAAAATCAAGTTTGATCCATTTAAAGATATAGTTTTTGGAAGCTAGAGCGGAAGAAGATGCAGAACGTCGTGAATTGCAGATGGATGTTTCCAAACGAGAGAAAATTTCTCCAGCATTGTCGACTGCTGATTATAGTGAAATGGTGCATTTATGGGATGAAGATACACCTGACGGTCATGGAAAATAGTTTTTCTTCATTGTTGCTCATGAGTTCGCATGGAGAGGCGGTAAAGGAGTAAACTGCTGCATTCAATACTTTATTGAAAAAATGGATAGAGGATACTCTACTGGCCGGATTGACTATAACCCTGTTTTTTCAAAAACCACTCAAGGAGGGTCTGAAAAACTTGCAGATAGCAAGTTCCTTATGAAAAATGTTGTTAATCCTAAAATGTGGACCGTAAGATTATTTTAGAAATTGATGGAAAAACGTAGTATGTGTTGAACGTAGAAGGTGTAAAAAAATTCTCCAGTAGGCAAAAACACAATCTCTTCATGGTTCAAACAGTCAGCAGCAAAGATTGGGATCGATACTAAAAAAATAGAAGTGGCAAATCATTCAGCCAGAGCCACAGCAGTCACTATCCTAGCACAGTTTGGAGTTAAAGAACAACAACTCATTAGAATACCAGTTCATTCCATTAGTCAATCTATTAAGCCTCACCTACAGATGAATAGTTCTCACCACAAAAAGATTATTGAGTCTATCAGGCAAATTGAGGCAAGTGAAACTACAACGTCCGCCTTTGTAGAGCAATCGAATAATGCCAGTATTTTTGACAATTCTTCCAGAGTTGTCTACAACAACTGCGTGTTTAATTTTAATACAAAAAATCGATTATAATTTTAAAGTTTCACGTTAAATCACTTTAATGAGTAGTGTTATACTAAAAAGGCAATAAAAAGTTAATCTATGATGAATGTTTTTGCTTTTCTTTCCTGCTTTATTTCTGAAATATACATTGTTGGACATATGTAATTTTTTCTTATTGTAATTTTTTGCTATAATGCTACAAAAACATATTTCCGGCGGCTTCAGTTGATTGTAACTAATTAGAGTTCAAGAAATGACGTTCATTTCAGCCGTTAGTAACTCGTTTTTATTACTTAAATGTAAGAAACATTAAATAACAAATTTGTTATCTGAAATCCAATGTCTTTATAGTTTTAAATTCGAATAGAACTTTAAAAAACATATTTCCGATGAGTTCAGTTTAAAATGTATTTTCACAATAGAAGTTGATCCTCCTTGTCGGTAACTAAGGTTTATTACTAAAATTTCAGGAACATTAAAAATATTATTTCGTTTTCAACCATAACATCTGATATTACATGTCTAAATAGTTTCAGATAAAACTCAAAAAAACATATTTCCGATGAGTTTAGTTAAATATGACGCACTATTTTTTAGTTGATTTTACTTGTTAGTATTAAAATTTCAGGAATATTGGAAATTAATTCTTTTCAACCATAACATCTGAAATTATGTCTACATAGGTTCAACTAAAGCTTAAAACAATTATTTCCGATGATTTAAGAAAAATATAACATATTGTATTTTCACAAGAGAATTTTACTTTGATGTTTAGTAACACTTATTTGTTACTAAAATGTGACGGACATTAAAATATATTATTAATTGTACAAATGAGGAGAAATTGATAAAACGTTTTAATTTAGATATTATTCATATAATAAAAACGAGTAAATAGTCGGCTCTAAGTAACATTTGTTATCGTTTGACATTTTGCAGTTATTGTATCGGTGATTTGGCATTCAATATTATTAATTATTGTCAAATCAATGTAAAATTTCAATAAATAATAAACAACTTCAAAACAAAAATCTACGATGAACTGTAAAAGTTATAAATTATGTACTATGTGCCAAAAGATAAGTGACGTAAGCCAAAACCATAGAAACTTGAAATTATCACCATTTTTATTGGACCAGTTTATGGACGAAAATATTCTTGAAGATAAGAAATTATTTTACAAAGTTGATAGGAATTAAAACCAATTTCAGGAAGCCACAAGATGTCCAAAGCCCAACGGAATAAACGAGTGTCAAAATATTACATATATTTATTGAAACACAGACAATTTTTAATAATAGAATCATCAAATTTTTCGCCCATTAAAAAAGATGCAGTGCAAGAATTTCATAATATTTAAAATCTTTTCAAAATTTTTGATGTGTCTCTTTCAGCCCCGGTGTTCGATATGTAAAGCAAATTGGGTAGTATTAATTAAAATTATAAGTTAGCAACAAAATGTATTTTTATTTTATTCTGAGTGACTTTTGTCAATAGATATAAGGCGCTTCATTTTTGACAAAGAAATTATCACTTATTAATTCCATCAAGCTGATAGAAACTAACAAAATTATCGCGATAATCTCCCGTTGCTATGAGCAACGTAAACAAAGATGAGCCTTCTAATTGGTTGAAAATAAATTTATGAAATTATCGTAGATCATTACATTACATTGAAGAAGTGATGAAAACGCCGCTATGCATCTCGCTGCCAACATTTTACGCTTTACCTAATTCAATTGCTAGTTTGTTTGGCGTCGACTCAAAATTAGTTACTCACATTAGTTTAGAAGCACAATTATCATTGAGACTAAGAAGGTTTATTTTATTTTTTGCTCTTCAGTTGATTTTTCGTCGGTTTAATTTTTTGTTAAAAAGTTTTTATTTTTCATATTATTGTGGCTAAAATCTACTGATTACTACCTACTCAATTTTTTATCACTCCCAAATTACGCACTTACCTAGTGTTTACATTCTATAATTTTAAATGAGGTAAGGTGGTAACTTTGATCTGTCAAAATATGCAAAGGTTTAGTGCTTACCTGGATTCCGGTTTTCATCCCTTTCTCGCCACTTTTGATTGGGGTTGCGACCTACCATCCACTGTGGGGTGTGGGGTGTGGACTGTATATCTCTGGTTGTTCAATGAAAATGTAGAGTTTCCAAATTTGTGACCGAGCGATTTTTGCGATTAAATATCACCTCAATGAGTACAAGTTTTCGATATCGGCATTACTGCCTTCCGAACATAGAACTTCAAACTGATTCTTCGTGGTAAAAGCACCGAATTTGGCCTAGTCTGACTGACATAAAATATTCACCGAGCGTACCGCAAAGATGTGAATATTAGAATTGAAGTTAATTACATGTATAAGAATTTTATTGAGAAATATTACTGGGAGTAAATGAGAAAAATATTTAAATTGTTGAATTGTAGAATTATATTATATACTGACCTAACTTAATGTTGAATGAGAAAGAAGGAGAACTTAACACCTAGCTAACTTCAACTAATAACTGTTAAATAATATGATTATTTACTTTTACTATTTATTGTTATATATAATGAATTATTTTTGAAAGTTCTGGTTAGTTGGTTTTATTACTTTGTAAATATTTCCATCCCCTCATAGAATGTAATTATTGTGACGGATGTAGGAGTATCTGTCAATGTCAAATACATATGTGTGCCAATGTTCACAAGCGAAAAATCGATCATCCCCTATTTTTGTACCCAAAGGGGTGTGGATTATTCCAGTCCAAATCAGAATATAATCAACAACGAGGTATACCCTATCTAATGAAGAAAGAATAGTGCAAATCGAAAAACCCATTACAAAGTTATGCCTGATAGAATCGGTTAACGAAATAAAAATCAAAGGGTGAATGCTCAATATCCTCCATTTTGCTACCCTTAGAGATGGATTTTTCTGTTCAAATTCAAATGGGACTAATTTCGAAGTACACCCTGTCCAATGAAAAAAAGGATCATTGAAATCGAACTACTCTGTGGAAAGTTAGGCGTGATCATACACAAAAAAAAATATACGTGTCGACTAGAAAACCTCCTTCTTTTTGGTTTCGTCGGCTAGAAAACGAAACATTATTTAGAGTAGTTAACCTTCTGATGATGGTTACTTGTGCAATTTTGTGATTGTGTGATACCACAGCGTCTAGTCAATCTCTATACAATTGATTTGTTTTAGATAATTATCGGGGATAACACCATAAGTACTTTAAAAAAATGTATTTTTTAAAAACTGCACGAGTTCAGTTTTTTCGTTGTTTCAAAACATACATTTTTTGAAACAACGAAAAAAATTAACCGAGTGCAGTTTTTTCAATAAACACGTTTTTTTAGAATTATTTGTTCAATTTTCAAAGCACGAATGGTATTCGGTGGAAAATTTCTAGAATAAAAAAGATTCATATCCTTTATTGTTATAGTTGATACTACAATTATTGTAGGTAATATTATTACTGCAATTGAATTGTCACCTAGCCCGCTGAATTACAGCGATAATCCACATAGTAGGTGGATTACCGCTGTAATTCAGCGATAATTCCACACCTCTTATGTACATTTCATCACATGAGTGAAATCTTCTGAATACAATTAACTCAATTAGTTGTTTGGAATGTTCTCCAACTCAACACTATGGCTATGCTCCTGTTCAGCTTTCACACAAACCACAACGCTAATTCAAATACACTGCCTCAGTTGAAGAGCACATTCACCATAAATGCAAAATGCATGATTTGGCGAATCCACCAGACGATGGAATGTTCGTGATGGCTCAAAATTACCATTGATATGTTTTAGATAAACACTTATTATCTGAATGAAGTTAACTCATTTAGTTTTTTGGATTGTCCCTCAACTCAAGACTATGGGCAATGCACACGTTCAGCTTTCCCACAAACCACAACGCTAATTCAAATACACTTCCTCAGTTAAAGAGCACATTCACCATAAATGCAAAATGCATTATTTGGCGAATTCACCAGATAATGGAATGTTCGTGATGCCTCAAAATGACCATTGATATGTTTTGATAAACACTTATTATCTGAATGAAGTTAACTCATTTAGTTCTTTGGATTGTCCCTCAACTCAACACTATGGGCAATGCACATGTTCAGCTTTCCCACAAACCACAACGCTAATTCAAATACACTTCCTCAGTTAAAGAGCACATTCACCATGAATGCAAAATGCATTATTTGGCGAATTCACCAGATAATGGAATGTTCGTGATGCCTCAAAATGACCATTGATATGTTTTAGATAAACACTTATTATCTGAATGAAGTTAACTCATTTAGTTTTTTGGATTGTCCCTCAACTCAACACTATGGGCTATGCACATGTTCAGCTTTCACACAAACCACAATGCTAATTCAAATACACTTCCTCAGTTAAAGAGCACTTTCGCCATAAATGCAAAATGCATGATTCGCGAATTCACCAGATAATTGAATATTCGTGATGGCTCAAAATTACCATTGATATGTTTTAGATAAACACTCATTATCTGAATGAAGTTAACTCATTTAGTTGTTTGGATGGTCCCTCAACTCAAAACTATGGCCTATGCACATGTTCAGCTTCCACACAAACTACAACTCTAATTCAAATACACTGCCTCAGTTGAAGAGCACTTTCGCCATAAATGCAAAATGCATGATTTGGCGAATTCACCAGATAATGGAATGTTCGTGATGGCTCAAAATTACCATTGATATGTTTTAGATAAACACTTATTATCTGAATGAAGTTAACTCATTTAGTTTTTTGGATTGTCCCCCAACTCAACACTATGGGCAATGTACATGCTCAGCTTTCCCACAAACCACAACGCTAATTCAAATACACTTCCTCAGTTAAAGAGCACTTTCGCCATAAATGCAAAATGCATGATTCGCGAATTCACCAGATAATTGAATATTCGTGATGGCTCAAAATTACCATTGATATGTTTTAGATAAACACTTATTATCTGAATGAAGTTAACTCATTTAGTTGTTTGGATGGTCCCTCAACTCAAAACTATGGCCTATGCACAAAACCACACTAATTCAAATCCTGCCTCAGTTGAAGAGCACTTTCGTCATAAATGCAAAATGCATGATTTGGCGAATTCACCAGATAATGGAATGTTCGTGATGGCTCAAAATTACCATTGATATGTTTTAGATAAACACTTATTATCTGAATGAAGTTAACTCATTCAGTTGTTTGGATGGTCCCTCAACTCAACACTATGGCCTATGCTCATGTTCAGTTCCACACAAACCACAACTCTAATTCAAATACACTGCCTCATTGAAGAGCACATTCGCCATGAATGCAAAATGCATGATTAAGCGAATTCACCAGATAATGGAATGTTCGTGATGCCTCAAAATGACCATTGATATGTTTTAGATAAACACTTATTATCTGAATGAAGTTAACTCATTTAGTTTTTTGGATCGTCCCTCAACTCAACACTATGGGCTATGCACCTGTTCAGCTCTCACACAAACCACAACGCTAATTCAAATACACTTCTTCAGTTAAAGAACACTTTCGCCATAAATGCAAAATGCATGATTCGCGAATTCACCAGATAATTGAATATTCGTGATGGCTCAAAATTACCATTGATATGTTTTAGATAAACACTTATTATCAGAATGAAGTTAACTCATTTAGTTTTTTGGATTGTCCCTCAACTCAACACTATGGGCTTTGCACCTGTTCAGCTTTCACACAAACCACAACGCTAATTCAAATACACTTCCTCAGTTAAAGAGCACTTTCGCCATAAATGCAAAATGCATGATTCGCGAATTCACCAGATAATTGAATATTCGTGATGCTCAAAATTACCATTGATATTTTTAGATAAACACTTATTATCTGAATGGAGTTAACTCATTTAGTTTTTTGGATTGTCCCTCAACATAACACTATGGGCAATGCACATGTTCAGCTTTCCCACAAACCACAACACTAATTCAAATACACTTCCTCAGTTAAAGAGCACATTCACCATAAATGGAAAATGCATGATTTGGCGAATCCAACAGATAATATAATGTTCGTGATGGCTCAAAATGACCATTGATATGTTTTTGATAAACACTTATTATCTGAATGGAGTTAACTCATTTAGTGTTTTGGATTGTCCCCCAACTCAACACTATGGGCAATGTACATGCTCAGCTTTCCCACAAACCACAACGCTAATTCAAATACACTTCCTCAGTTAAAGAGAACTTTCGCCATAAATGCAAAATGCATGATTCGCGAATTCACCAGATAATTGAATATTCATGATGGCTCAAAATGACCATTGATATGTTTTAGATAAACACTCATTATCTGAATGAAGTTAACTCATTTAGTTGTTTGGATGGTCCCTCAACTCAACACTATGGCCTATGCACATGTTCAGCTTCCACACAAACCACAACTCTAATTCAAATACACTGCCTCAGTTGAAGAGCACATTCGCCATGAATGCAAAATGCATGATTAAGCGAATTCACCAGATAATGGGATGTTC
This sequence comes from Gonioctena quinquepunctata, assembly GCA_018342105.1. Lineage (NCBI taxonomy): Eukaryota > Metazoa > Arthropoda > Insecta > Coleoptera > Chrysomelidae > Gonioctena > Gonioctena quinquepunctata. Next base: position 127,603 of record JAFIRS010000209.1, on the reverse strand, counting down.
GTGATGGTTCAAAATGACCATTGATATGTTTTAGATAAACATTTATTATCTGAATGAAGTTAACTCATTCAGTTGTTTGGAATGTCCTTCGATTTTAACAGTATGGGCCATGCACATGTTCAAATTGCACACAAAACACAACACTAATTCAAATACTCTCCCATGCAAAAAAGCGCAACAAGTAAATATTTGAAGAACCCCGCACGAAAACATATGAAAAATTGGTTCTCGCTCGAATCAGCAGAAATTTTATTATGTTTTAGTAGGATGGGTTATTAGAAAAAACGGGGCATAGTCAGAAGAATCATTTTTCCGGATTTTTTTTCAGCACTATTTCAAAACCATCAAGTTATATTTTGTTAAGATATCATAGTTTCAGTCTATTGTAGGCGAGAGACGTGTTTTATTTCGTGATGACTCTCTCCGTTTGAAATGTATATATATATATATATATATATATATATATATATATATATATATATATAATATATATATATAATATATATATATATATATATATATATTTTTTGTTTTGTTTTGTTTTCGAGTATACTCCTATGCTGAAAACAATTGACAGATCGTTTTTGATTACGGAAAAAGGAATGTATTGCTACTGCCCATTGAATAAAAGATAGGGTAACAATCTGATGAACTCAATTGTTCAATATTACCTTCCATTTAGTTAAAGGGTGCGTTACACTTTTTTAGGTCATTTACAATATTTTTATTGAATATCTAGAAAACTCTTTCGTTTATTTTACTCACATTATTTTGAAAATGTTGACTATCATATACGATAGTTTTATCAACTTTGTATGTTGCATTTCTAAGATATGCATTTTCGAAATTAATGGTATTACGATATTAGGGGTAATCTATCGATATAACAAAATTTTATGGAACCTTTCGACACATTCAATTCTATTATAAAACTTTTCGAAATCAATTACTTGATACTATAAATAACACAAACCACACTCAACTACAATTTGGAACTCAACAGTATAGACTCGAATTATAAATAACGACTTCTAACATAAAAAGTCAATTAATATTATGAAAATTATAATATAACAAATCGAAATTGGAACTTATTAGTCATAAACAACATAATCAACAATTCACATGAATTAACTTTCAAAAATCAAACAATAACCAAAACCCAAATTCAAGTTAAATTATTAATATTGTTATCGATTGGTATGTTTGCGCAATCTAAAACATTTCTCAATAGTTTATGGCTAGGGTACTTCATTGTTTCTCTTTGAAATTGATATGCGTAATCCTGAACCTGCATAGTGTCCAGATTTAAGAATGCTATAAAGTATCTTCTGTGGATACCCTTCAGTATTATTCCTGATGCACCTGCATCAGGCTACTACTGTATTCTAGGCTACGTCTGTACCTGCAAAAGTGGAGCCAGAACAGTGAGATGCTGTTCCCATATTTGCAGCGTACTTTGGTACCTAGGATATGCTCGTCATCAAGAAACAATAAAGTACCCTAGCCATGAACTATTAAACAATGTTTCAGATTGCGCAAATAGACCAAAAAATAACAACATTATTAATATTATTTGAATTTAGGTTTTGTTTATTGTTTGTCATTTGAGAGTTCAATTATGTAGATTGTGGTTTATGTTGTTTTCAACTGATTAGTTTCAATTTCGATTTAGTTGAGTACTACAATACACTATAAGATTTTCACTACCTGAGGGTTCACTAAAGCACGACGAGTGTTTCGCTATACAATAGCTTCATCAGGTTCATTTCGATTTGTTATATTATAATTTCCCCAATATCAATCGACTTTCTATGTTAGAAGTCGTTATTTTTAATTCGATTTTATACTGTTGAGTTCCAAATTGATGTTGAGTGTGGTTTGTGTATCATTATAGTATTGAATAATTGATTTCGAATAGTTTTATCATAGAATTGAATGTGTCGAAAGGTTCCATAAAATTTTGTTGAATCGTAATACCGTAAACTTCAAAAATGCATATCTCAGAAATGCAACAAAAAAAGTTGATAAAACTATCGTATATGATAGTCAACATTTCCAAAATATTAAACATTAACGGAACAGTTTTCTGAATATTCAATAAAAACATTGTAAATGACCTAAAAAAAATATGTAACGTACCCTTTATCTAAATGAAAGAAAATATTGAACAACTGAGTTCATCAGAATCTTACCCTATTTTTTATCCAATGGGCAGTAGCAAATAATCCATTTTTTGTAATAAAAAAATTTTTCAATTGTTTTCAGTATAGGAGTATACTGGAAAATTCAAAAAAAAAAAATTTCAAACAGAGAGAGTCATCAAGGAACAAAACACGTTTTGTCGCCCACAATAGTCTGGAACTATGATATCTTAATAAAATATAACTTGTTGGTTATGAAATAGTGCTGCAAAAAATCCGGAAAAACGATTTTTTTGATTATGCCCCGTATACACCCTAATGTACATCAATAAGATTATAATTGAACATGTTCATAAGTTCCGATCAATACATTATTATCCTTACTTTGTCTTATTTCGACAAAAATTCTTCTTTTTTTCTTTGTCAATCCTACCCCAATTCGACATTTTTACGAAGTTTGGACGCCTATATCTCAGAAATTAAACATACAAAATCATTTGAACTCACACTTTTCTCTAATGACCCATCCCACTATAACATAATAAAATTTCAGCCAATTCGACCGAGAGCCAATTTCCCATATGTTTTCGTGCGTGGTTCCTTTGGAGTCTAATTTATTTTATTTTTATTTTTTTAGCAGACTGTAGATGAAATTACCAATTTCCACTTGCATATCTAGTCCTTTGTTAAAAACGTGCGTGTTGGTCGTTACACAGGGTTAATCAAAATGTTGTTGTACAAACCTAATTTTAAAACACTTTGTGGAATAATGTATGTGTGTTTGTATGCATGACCATAGTTCAACCATGAGTTCTGGATTCATTTGTTAATATACTTTAAGAGCTCCTCAAACGTGGTGAATGGTAAGAAACTCAGTTATTCAAAATGGCATCAGAAATTATAGTCACCTGCCAATAAATAGTGTCATATGTTTCAGGAAAGCTATACAGGTAGAGTTATTACTCCAACCTTTTTATGATCTGTCCACCTGCTAGTCGAAGCCGCACGCTGGATAGTCTCGGTGTGACATTGTGAAGTTATAATATTTAACGAATGTTCCTAAATGGATTCAAATCCATTCCGGTTACATGAAAATACATTCAGGTATGTGGAATCTTTGAATTATTGTTGGTTGAATATAAAAAGGGGGCCTAAGGGATTTTTAATGTCGAAGCAAAGCAAGGAGAGACACTATGTACATTGGAGAAAAATTGTTGGCTTCCTACTCATCCCCAATTTTGTATAAAAAAAAATAAAAAATCTCTCTTGGATGCAGAAATCACGAATATTTGATTCAATCAGGTACAAAAGATTTGGGAAACACATTTGGCAAAGTTAAATTGCTTCTAGAAAATGTGTTTCTCAATCTTCCGGTCTTCCTGATGATTGTGGAAGCGTGAAAAAGATTTTTGTCGACAAAAATGTATTGAAGACCTAGTGGATATGAATGTCATGCATAAATGTTCCAAATGATTTCTGGTGAGTGCTCCTCCTTGCAAATCCTTTCTCTTTGTCTTATTCTTCTACTTATAAGAGTTTTCAATAAAGAGTGGAATAATCAAATTTTCACTTTCAGATTTTTATTTTGAGTTCAGCCGAAAAAGTAGTTGTTTTCTAACCTGTGGTAGTAGTAGTTGTTTTCTGTTAGATATTCAAAAAATAACTTTTATCGTGGATTTTTCAATTCATAGAAAAGAAGTTCTATTCAATATTCAATTGAGAATATTTTCCTTTTCAACATTAATATAGATTGTGACTAAAGTTTATCTTTGAGTCGCAGATGATTCCACAACTGATTTTATGAACACCCTGTTCATATTTTCAAACTAGTCAACTTATCATTTTGTTATAGAACTGAAGCTTTTGAGATTATTTGCCGTCTTTTTGTACCGTGAATTGAACGAAGGCTGAACGTTTGTACTTTTTTCGTGGAAAGCCGTAAATTTTTACTATAGCGTAATTAAGAACTCTTGTTATACGACGATATACTATATAGTCTCTGGTGAAATGCTATCTCGGAAACTAAGAGAAATAGAAGTATAGCTTCTGAGCAACTTTGGTTAACTATGTGGTCTGTCTGTCTGTACTCTGTACTCTTCATCAATCATAAATTGAAATATCTCCGGAACCCTCTGACGTATCGTCTTGAAACTTTGTTCACAAGAAATAGTATCCTGTCATTAAAATATGAAGCGAATCCAAAAATTCTTAGATGGTTTTTCCGGGTTTTTTCTGAAAATTCCTTGTCAGGTCGCGTGGTGTTTTTTCCGATTATATATTCTGTACCAGGATAGTTCGACAACCATACAGGAAGCGTGATCGGAAAATTCCAGATGGATTTTTCGAAGTACATGGTCCGATATAAATTCGAAAATCTCGTAAACTAACGGAAAATATGGGAAATCTACGAAATCCCGTGTATACCTCTCGAATGGTGCTACAATATATTTCCAATACATTTTTCTCTAACTCCACCGGAAAATAAAAAAACAATTAAAAATCTGAAAATTGAATCTCGAAATTATAAAGACCTAATTTTTCTCGAAAACGACTGAAATTTCCGAAAATTTTCACGGGAGCAAATATATTGTTCTTGATATTTCAACAAATTTTAATAATTTTTATTTTTATTATTACACTTGATATATATTCTGAATGTAATGAATTCATTCTACAAATATAGGACATTTACATGGTATGGCCAACACATCTTCTGCTTATTCATACTCAAACTCTGGGTTCAAACTTTGCGGATGAAAAATATATTCCAGTAACAATAAAATATATATTGATTTATTGACTGATTGGTTGAAAAACGAATTGCAAATGATTATTGGTGAATATCCAAGCGGCTACTGGTCAAATATAAAACTTTGTAATTTACATTTTCCTGAGTGGAAAATAAATCGATGAAAGTGAGATGTGAAAAATTCAATCTATTTCAGGTATTTTGATTCATATAATTAATGAATCGTCATTATTTCAGATAATTCACACAATAACTCGATAATGTATATGCATATTCAATAACCAACTGAACTATCAATCTTTTCATTCGGGATTATCGAATACTTCTCAATGCTACGCTGACAAGAACAGCTCGATGAGTGATTTATGAACTCATGGAAATTCTTCGGTCTGTTCGATACTGCATTATCGATTATTGATTAGGTCAACATCCTCCGTTGAAAACGATGCTCTATATATGTTACTGTCTGCATATTGAAGGTGTAACCATTCCAGAAGAAATTACGGAAACCGTTGCCTATTTCACCGGTGTGCGGCAGGAATAATCATTCCACGCGCGATTGCGCATACAAAAATTGTAGCTGTTACAAATGCGGCGAAAAAAGGGTACTTGGCTCCTAGATGCGGGAAGGTTTCCCATGAATTTTTGGAAGAGGCAGAAACGTATGAGGACGATTCAATTTTCAATTTAACAGAATTTCACAATTAGGTCAGAGACTATATGGGTAATGTCAAACCCACATTTATACATTTGAGAATTGAAGGCATTCCAATGTGTTTCGAAGCCGATTCAGGATTTGCTCACTCTGCAATATCTGAAAAAATATATATTAAACATTTTTCGAATAAAAAGCTCTCAAAAACGACCTGGCACTGAGAGATTATGTCGGATTCACATTTGAACCTTTGGGTTACTTGCATTTGGAAATAAACTTCGGAAATAAAGATTAAATTTTGAAAACTTATGTGATTAAATATGGGGGCCCCCCACTCATTGGAAGGAATGGACTAAAAATGCTCAATTTAGGAATATGTAAAATGAATGAAAATCGTAAAAATATTGTTGATACCCAAAATTTTGTTCATGTAGGTTCTTCGGCCACGATCGATGTTCTTCTACCAAAATATTCAGACATTTTTCAAAGTAAGATAGGGACATTCAACAAATTTGAAGTTTCGTTACACCTCAAAGAAAACTCAGTACCAAAATTCTGTAAGCATAGACCCGTTCCATTCGCTCTGAAACCAAGAATTGAAGCGAAAATTAAGCGCTTAGTCGATAATAAGGTTTTGGTACCAATTGAATTTTCAGAATCACACCCATCGTTCCGGTTTTGGAAGAAGGGAGCGGAAAGAGAATTTGTGGCGATTTCAAAATTACACTGAACCCAAATTTGCGCATTCAACATTTTCCGTTACCTCGCATAGAATATTTGTTCTCACAACTTCAAGGTGGAGAAAATTTTTCGAAAATTGATTCATCTGAGGCTTACCAGCAAATCGTGTTAGATGAGGCCTCTCGGGAACTTGTAACCATCACAACCACAAGTGGCTTGCCACGCTTGCCATACGGTATCACTTGCGCAGGTGCCATTTTTCAAAATATCATGGAACAATTGTTTGCCAATTTGGAGGGACTTGTCTGTTTCCTCGACGATATTTTGGTAACTGGTAAGAATGACAAACAATATTTTGAACAACTAGAAAAAGTGTTCGAGCGCTTGCAGGATTGTGGGCTAAAGGTTAAAAAGGAAAAAAAAATTTTTCAGGCATCCGTAAAATACCTAGGACATATTATCGATATATCAGGATTACATACTTCAGATGAACGGCTATTAGCAATAAAAAACGCAAGGGTTCCTAAAACAATCACCGAACTGAAATATTTTTTGAGGATGTTGAATTTTTGCTGTAAATTCATTCCAAAAGCTTCGGCTCCTTTAAAACCGCTGTATAGTTTATTGAAAAAAGATTCTGTGTGGAACTGAAATTTGGAGTGCGCAGAAAGCTTTGAAGAAGAAAAAACATGCTACTATCTTCAACGGTTTTGGCGCACTTTGACCCCAGCAAAAAAAATGTATTGATGGTAGATGCCTCCCAGTTCTCACTTATTCACGACGACAAATCCGAGGAACCTATTGCCTTCGCGTCGCGGCTATCAAATTCAGCACAGATATCGTACTCGCAAATCGAAAAAGAGGCCCTAGCGATTATATTCGGGGTGAAAAAAAATTTTCAATACATCTATGGAAAGAAGTTTATTTTGTGTACTGACCACAAACCTTCATTATCCATTTTCGGGGATGAAAAAGGACTACCAGTTCTTGCTGCGAACCGCCTCCAAAGGTGGGCCCACATTTTGGCTGCTTTCGATTTTGAGATTATTTACGTGGAAAGTAAAAATAATTACGCTGATTTTTTGTCCAGGTCTCAGATTGAAGAAAAGGAACCGGACAAAACCTTATGCAATTTCAGTATAGCTACGAACATATCTTATTTGAATTATGTGAACGAATGTAATTTTTTCTTTGATTTCAAGTTAGTAAAACGAGAAACAGCCGTCGATCCGATCTTGAGTAAAATCATCTCATTCTCAAGGAATGGATGGCCAGAAAGGTCACCATCAGATGAGTTCAGACCTTTCATGAATAGAAAAACGGAAATAACCGTAGAGCGAGGCTGCGTGATGTGGGGGTATAGGTTGAAAGTTCCAGACAAATTGAGGAACTCAATATTAACAGAACTCCACAGCACACACATGGGAGTAGTCAAAATAAAGGCACTCGCGCGCTCTTATTTCTGGTGGCCTTCCATCGATGGTCAGATAGAAATGGTACCAAAAAATAGCAATTCATGCGCGGTTCATGCCTGCGACCCTCCGAAGTCTGACTTAGTTGTTTGGAATTGGCCCCAGGAGCCATGGAATAGGCTGCAGATTTCTTCGGACCAATTTTCAACAAAATTTTTTTAGTGATTGAAGACGTCTAAATGGATAGAATGCGTAGAAATGACTAGCATTATAGCATCAGCATCAATAAAAGTTTTTCGTGGAGTTTTTTGTAGATTTGGTCTTCCTTACGAGATATGCACCGATAACGCGAAAACAAATACATCAGACGAATTTCAATTTTTTTTGAAATCAAGTGGTATTAAGCACACAATAGGTGCCCCATACTAACCCTCTACTAACGGACTGGCTGAAAGCGCTGTGAAGATCATGAAAAACGCCATCTATAAGGGTGGGTTTGAAAACAAAACTTTGGACATACACTTGATCATCAACCATTTTTTATACTCATATATACATATACACCACACTCCACTACAGGGGAGACCCCTGCGAAATTATTGATAAGACTTACTATGCGTACAAAATTTGATTTACTTTTGCCTCCAACAAAAAGTGTAGTTCAAAGTAATCAAAACCAGCAGCAGAAGTATAATCGAGGAAACAGGAATACCAATTTTAAGGCCAGTGATCGGGTGTGGGTCCGCGATTATAGAACAAATATGCCTCATTGGTGTACGGGGGGTCGTGAACAGAGTTCTAGGCCAAAGAACTCACATTATCAAAACAGAAAATGGAATGATATGGAAACGTCACGTTGATCAATTAAAAACCCGATTCTCGAGTAGTGAAAGTACCAAGGAAGGGACAATAATAAATGATTCCTTAAATCAACAAAATCAAACGGTTTCTATCATTCCACGATCTGAATTCATTAAAACGAAAAACGATAACGATCTTCACAATCAAATTAAATACAAATATTGTAATGAATGTAGATCCTCATGGATCAAACTCTGTAAATCTAGTGAATCGTGATAGTGGTGATAACCCCGAACGAAATGTGTGACTCGGGAAAATTCAACGGGACACCGTCTGAAGGGACCGGACCCATATTACGTAGTCGCAGTAATTCAAGTAAACCCAAAAGACTCATGAACGATTAGATTATATTTGTTATTTTAGAAGGGGAGGTGTAATGTATGCAGTTAACAATATGAGAAGTTCCCCGCCTACGGCGGCCGAACGCAAGAAAGATGTTAAAACACCAACACTTTTTATATCATTGATGTTCTCGTGGAGTAGCATGTATGGAACGAACAGTATGAAATAAACCCAAATCCCGAACGTCTCTGTTTTATTATTATAATTATAATATCACGAACTTGCCTATTCATGTTAGTAGTGCAAACATAACAGTAATGGATCGTACTACATCTTCATGAGTTACAGGTATCATAAAAAAAGAGTTTCGAGGTGTAGGAAGGTTTGAGTAGCAATCTGCCATGTTGATATTAAAGGATGGTAGGGTTTTGATTATATCCTCGGAGTAGGTAGTTATTAGTGGATTTCAACCACAAAAAAGTAAAAAATCAAAACTTTCCAACAAAAAATTTAACCGGAGAAAAAATAAACTGAAAAGCAGAAAATAAAATAATTTGAGCACCCAACTGATTTGAGTAACTAATTTTGAGTCGGCGCCAAAAAAAGAATCAATGAAAATCATTGTATTACTTTGAAGAAATAATCAAAACGCCGCCGTGCATTCCGCTCCATCATCTCACGCTTTACCTAATTCAATAGCTAGTTTGTTTGGCGCCGACTCAAAATTAGTTACTCACATTAGCTAGGAGTTCAGTTATTATTGAGACTGAAGGATTTATTTTATTTTTCGCTTTTCAGTTCATTTCTTCGTCGGTTTAATTCTTTGTTGGAAAGTTTTTATGTTACGGAATACTCAAAGCTTATCATATTAGAAACAATTGAGATTTTTTTCTGTATATATCCAGAATATGCCTACATACATCGAAGTCATTTATATTATTTATTTTTCTTGAACGGAAAATTTTTCCAATTTAAAATTTTTTTCGAACTCAGATTTTTCCAACATTCACCGAAGTTTGGACAATAAATCTATAATCTTCTATAATCTTCAGGGTGAAAGTTTCCTGAGCTTCGAGAACACTTTTCCGCTCGTTCTATCAGTAACCACTGTTTGGGAGAAATGGTGAGAAATAGATAGATAGATATTTATTTGCCATCAAAGTGTTACAAGGAACACAAGGTTTTGTCATTAAAACTGAAAAATGTATAAACTGAACATAAAATCTAATGTAAAAAAAAACAAAAAAATTTTCCTTGATTTAACAAAATAAGCAGAAAGAGAGAAAAAAAAAGACAGAATACATTTCTCCTTGATCAACAGACAGACAAGCAGACAATAATTTTTAACATATAGTATCAGGCCCTACACAATTCACTCTCTGGGATGATTGCTATGCATCAAAAAATTCCTTCAGGTTATAAAAACTTTTGGAAGTTTCAGCAGATCTGATTTCTAGGGGCAGTTTATTATGAATCAAGCTTCCTGCACATTAAGGTGACTTTTTGAAAGTATTTGTACTAGAGTTTGAAATGTGAATTTCTTGTGCTTTCCTGGTCTGATATCTATGCACATCTTGATTAAGCGTCATTTTTATTTTTATGAATGAAGCAGGGAATTTTTGAAATATATATTTCGGTCACAGTAAGTAATCTCTGTTTTATGAAAATCTCTCTACAATATTCTCTGTATTGCAATATGAACCTTACCTTGCAATCTCCACAGGCGCAGCGTCACCCAATCGCACTAAGCAAACCGAAAAACTTCCACACAACAAAAAAGCTCATGGAAAAATCTCCAAAAGATTCCCGGACGTGCTTCTGCAGCAACAAGCACCTGTAGCGCGGCGTCGGAAAATATCACGCGGCAGCGTCGATGGGGTCCGGCGAAGCGTCGCGACGTGTCTTCAATCCGCGACGTCATGTGTTCCACTGGCGCGTTTCCATTCGGCTTTGCTGAGGTCGGGAAAACTTTTGGCGGTGGAAAAGCGTGGAAAAGCGCATGCGGCAAACGTGGGGATCTCGATGCTCGGATGTTTTTCGAGGATGTTCAGAGGGCTCTGGTTGACGGTCAACGGGTTGCACTAGGTTAAGGTCGAGGGTGGGTGTTGAGAAAAGTGTTCGATTACCGTTGAAGGAAATTGAATAACTTTCAATGGAATTGTCGTGAGAATTACTCGACTTCCAGTAGTATTTGTGTTTGCCTACTATTTTACGAGAAGATATAGGTTTGGTCTTGTCAGTGCCTGTGATAATAATAATAATAATAATGCAGACTAACGGAAAGAGGGACTGAGACGTGAAACAATTTGTTTATGACTGACGTTTTGCAATTGTTTATTCCTTTTTCAAAGCTGGAAAATGACATGTTGGTAGAACAAATGAATGGAAACAAATTATATCTACAGTGCTCGTCTAAAGTCGGTTCCCCCCTACTAATTTTTGAACCACCTGGTATATCACAACGGAGTTCAGAGGGCTCGAATAGGAGACAGAAACCTACTTTTTCATGAAAAAATCACAGCTGAAAGTTTCAAAATGGCGGCTGAGCGCCATCTTCAATAATTTTGTTAAGTAGAACACCCCGTATACTATTCCATTTTTGAAATCTGCTCATAATTCTCAACTGTTTTCTCCAATACGTTTCACTCCTAAATTCAATTGATTTCGAAATATCAACGTTTGAAAAGTGACATTCCGGTTTAAAATGAAGTATGGATTTTGGTCCCTTCCGGTAAAACATTTTGCTAACTAAACGTTGTTATTAATTTGTAGTTGAATCTCTCAATTAATTCGACTGATAAGAGGCGTAAAGAGAGTTTATACCGGAAAATTTTTAAGCCTACGAATGTGTTCTGTAAATTCACAATCAAAACAAATTAGTTAGCTAAAAAATCATAATTTATTTTTGAATAACACTTTTATTCAACCCCAACAATTATATCATCAATGTGGCCCCCTCCTAAATCTTGACAATGAATGCCCTATATAAATAGCTTCTCTCACGTTGATGAAAGCCTGTTCATCTATTTCTTCACATGTATCTATTATTCTGCGTTCCAACTCTTCTATTGATTGGCATTCAGTGGCGTAGATTTCTGACTTCAGATAACCCTGAAGGAAAAAATCTAGAGGTGTAAGATCCGGAGATCTTGGTGGCCATTCTGTACTTCTCCTGCGACCCATCCATCGCCCAGGAAAATTTGTATCGAGGAACTCTCTAGCCATTCTATCGAAATTGGGAGGTGCCCATTCTGCTGAAATTGGATTTCACAATTTTCAAACCCTTCCTGATTGTTCATTCCAATTTGTCTTATTCGAGGTTCAATTTCAGTTTCTAAAAGATTTCTGTGAAGAACTCCTGTAAGATTGCCTTCTGATGAAAATCGGTCCAACAACGCGATTGCCCAAAATCCCCGCCCAAACATTCACCTTTTTAGGAAACAGGGTATGCCCCTCTCTGAAAATATGCGGATTAGTATCGCTCCAGTATCGTACATTCTGTTTGTTGACTTTTCCATCGTGCATTCGTCTGCGAAACATACACGTTTTGGTTGGTTTAAGGCTGACGAACCAGAGACAGGGCTGGCACTTAGCTTCCCTTGACACTGCGACCAGCTGGGGTCTATTGTATCACTCTGTCGTCAGTGGTTCCTTATTCAAACAGGTTTATGCCCCTAATTAGGTTCAGAAGCCTGCCGATAAGGCTCCTCGGCCTCATGCCCGTTTCCGGGCTGATCCCTCCAAAGATTCTGTGTCGCCCACTACTTAGGGCGTCACAGTCGAAGATTGAAAGACAAGAGTTAGACCCGAGGCCTCCTCTTGTCTCTTGATGACAAGCCATTCTTCAGTATCTATCCCCATGTCCTTGGTTTTGATGAGCTGAAGAATCTTTTTGGTTTCCATTTTACCAAATGGCTTTGGAATCCACTCTGTTTCCGGGACTTTCTCAGTAGGTGTTCGACCATCTGCTTTTCCCTCCTCGGTTGGGTTTGCGGTTTCTGGTGCCGAGTGTGATTGCAACTGGACTCTCCTCGACTTCCATACCCGGTATCGGTGTTTGGGTCTTCTTCCACTGGAAGTTACCCAGGGTTGTTTGTGTAGGGGAAGGTCGTCCACACCTGCGGTGCCCCTGCGCAGGTGTAAGGCAGATTACTCTGGGAGGTCGCCATGTATCCCAGAGGCTCCGTTTTTTTATACCTGACTGGCTCAGGTATCATCCATCCCTCGGCACGGGTCGCTTGACGCCTTGGATTAAGCCATGTTGTGGTGGCATTTGGTTTGAGATTGACTTAGAGATCCGCAGGTTTTGACCATTTCTCGTCATTCCCACTGAATTTTCCTTGTCAACCCCGTTATCCAGCGATACCACTTGGAGGTAGCCACCTAAGTTTTCGCAACCCATCTTCATCTCTCGTAGAAGGTGAACATGTGTCGACGCAAACTACTCGCCAACACGTTTTAGAAAGCCCCGTTCTCCTTCAATTGTTCTTGTTAACCACTCACAAAGTTCAACCCTCCAGTCTGGATCATCCTCCGTGGAAGCATGCAGGATTTTCATTTTATAGGGATGAAACTTTTTTTTCTATGACTCTTTGAACACTTTTTGAACTTACTCCACAGGATTCAGCAACTGCAGACGTCGACTGAGTCGGATTGATTACCATTTCAGCAACAATTTCTACCTTTTTTTCTTCTGAAAGTGGTGGTCTTCCTGATCTTGGAGCATCTTCCAGCATACCAGTTGCTTGGAGCTCATTTGAAAGTTTGCGCAAATATGTCCTCGAAATAGGATTCTCGCGAAATCTATCCTTAAACATACGGACTGCTAGATGATAATTTCTTTCGTCTGAACTACGAGCCATGACCATACTTTTCATAAGAGGATTCAGGCGCTCAACGAACTATTCGACGGTTATCAGTTCAGTTTGATAGTAAACAAGATGTTACCGCGACAACGATTTTTTCCAATGCAAACTTGATTGAAAGTAACATTAGTGTTTTTGGTTGGCTTTGAGATGACCAAAATGTCACTTTTCAAACGTTAATATTTCGAAAACAATTGAATTTAGGAGTGATGGGTATAGGAGGAAACTGGTGAGAATTATGAGCAGATTTCAAAAATGAAATAATATACGGGGTGTTCTATTTAAAAAAATTATTGAAGATGGCGCTCAGCCGCCATTTTAGAACTTTTAGCTGTGATTTTTTCATGAAAAAGTAGGTTTGCATCTCCCATGTAGGCCCTTCAACTTTCGTTGCGATGTACCAGGTGGTTCAAAAATTAGTAGGGAACGGACTTTAGACGAGCACTGTATAACCATACCTTCAAAAATCAAGTTATACCAATGGTGTATTCACCTCCAATGAAATTTTGGGAGATTGAAATGGAAACAAGCTTTTGACACTAAAAAAACATGGGTATCACTTTCTCTTAAATCTGACAAAAATCTATACGCTTATTTTGGAACGGTTCAGAGAGAGATCACAATGATACAACAGTATAAAATGCCGGTATATTCAATGTTTGTAGTCTTTTTCATATTGTATATACAGTGCGGCTTTTTAGAGTCCCCCACCTCCTGTTTACTTCTGAACGGTTCGACGTAGAACAATAAAAAACGAAGGTATGGTATGATATCACTGACACTACTTTTTGAAATAAAAGACATTGTGATTGCCTGATAAATGGCGCGGGGGAGCACATTAACTTCAAAATTTTAAATAGCATGGGGGTCATGTAGCACATCGTTGAGAAGATAATTCAATTCCTTTCCAACCATCTAATTGTTTTTATCATTTCATCGATTTGTTTCTTCACAATGTGGATTTGAAATGAATAGTACCCTTATCTAGATAGCTTTTGAACGGTTTCATATGAAACAATGGGACAACATATTTTGAATGGTATTACTGCTCCTACTTTTTGAGAGAAGAAACATTACAATTACTCAACAGAGGGTGCTGGGGGCATAACAACTTGAAAATTTCGAAAGGCATAGAGGTCGAATTGCACACCGTTGAAAAGGTAATTCAATGAAGCAAAAGCTAGAACGAAATTATTTATGAGGAAATAAATTCATACAAGTACAAACAACAACTCAATGAAAAACAACAAACTAAGTCAAAAAACCAACTTTTTTCAATGATCTTACCTAATTAAAATCAAAAGTGGCAATTTTCGAATTTTTCGGAAAAATTATGTGACCCGAAATCTTCGGATTTTTTCGAAACTTTAGTAGAGGAATCTTGACCATTAGTAGACACTTTACTTTCAGAGAAAATGCTCTGTTCTATGAAACATTCCGCCACAGATGCACTCTTTCATTTTCCGTGCATTTTTAAAGTTTCATACGATGCACCGGCCTCAATTAAAAGAGTTGCCGAAGTTCTTCTCAAACAATGTTCAGTATATTCATTTGCATTATCCAATTTTTTTATTTTATTTTTAACTTCTTTTTTAAGTTGGCTGGAAACACCGTTTCGGTACGTAAGGAAAAATCTGAGATCCATTACTCCACTGGGTGTTAAGGATAGATATTTTCTGACCAGCCTCAAAACCCCTATTTTTTCCTCCTCCACAATACTTAATAGTTTTGACGTATCGGTTTTAGTTTCTGGTATTTTAACAAGTCTATCTACCCTTATCTTCTATGTCGTTTATAGTCAGTTTCACAAGTTCATCTCTCCTTAGTCCTCCAAAAACACCTATTATCAGGACTTCTTTATATAATAGATGAATTCCATCCGAAACTTCACTAATAAATATAAGAAATTGATCTGTTGTCAAAACCTTGAATTTTCTCGGAATATATCCTTGAGATTTCATTTTTTTAAATACTATTAACCGTGAAAAATGGAAAATATCGGTATTTTCATTGACCATCAGTGTAGATTTTGAAATAGAATAGTTCGTCCACAATGAATTTGGAGAAACATTTCCGTACTAAAATGAAAAAATCAATCAAAAACATAAACTAAAAAAAAGACAAATCAAATAACACCTATTCCTGAAAGTACGCCAATAACACGGTCTCATCTATGGCAATAATTTTATTTTTAAATTTCCATTGAATGAATAGTTCGTATTTCTTGTCGTACAAGGGTCTGGATTTCTCCGGCAATAAATTTTTGGTTGCTTTGGCTGCATTTTCTTCGATATTTTTTGTTGAGTCGGTATTCATTTCCATTACTCCCATAAGACGTATATAACACAAAGCAGCAATGACATTCAGTAAATATAATGAAACACTGACAACAATATTCAACAAACGTCAAAATATCAACAAATGCCATGCCTACTGTAAGAAGAGAAGTAGAAAGAAAATGCTAGGACCAATGAACCTATTTGGAAATCGGTTTTTCATTGAAATAAAATGAATTTTCCGTGAAAAATAAAATCTTGTATGCACCACGAGTGTACCTAGATCCTATCGCTCATCGGGAAACATCCATTCTTCGGGCTGAAAGTTTACTCCAGGTCCCACTGATCTGGTAGTGGAAGGAATATTTACATTTATTTCATTACTGCTAGTCTCAATAGAGTTCAATATTGTATTGGGAATGCTGATTTTATTCTGAACCGAATTTTCAATGTAGCCTTTCGCCACTGAATTGGATTTACAGCCACCATGACGTTTTAATGCAGTAATATCAATGCCCTGTATATAAATTAGGATCAGGCAGATTCAAATATGTTGCTATTTGCTTCCCTAAATTACCAAATCTATTAATACCAATGTTTTGAATTGTGCATTTTCCATTGAAATAATAAACGAAAAAAGAAGAGGTGGAGCAAATTTCAAGCCGTAGATTCGTATATTTTTCACTAATTTCGTAGTATTTGCCGGTAATTGTGAATGTTCGTTGTACTTTCGTTTTAGTTCCTACCACATTAACAATTAAGGTTCCATTCATATTTTTGACATGTTCACGTTTTAGGTCATGTAGTTCATGCCTTCGACCTGCTCCCATTATTCCAAAAATCATTGCTACCTAAAACAAAAAGATGAAATTAAAGAAATACAACAATAAGAAATGAAGAAATAAAAAAAAGAACAAATGAAATAAAAAGCGGGATGACCTAGGCTAGCTTCGAACCCGCGTCTCATACTGTAGTCTATAGTTCAAATCTAGCCCGCTTCGCCACGAGTTAACTTATCAAGTTTTCTCGACATTAATGAAACATATCATGCATGAGTCGAATGGAAAATGTAATCATGATAAAATTTTTAAAAATGCAATGTTAGGTAGATACTTATTTATAAATAAAAACTTTTTATCGGGTGCTTCGTCGATAAACGTTTTTATTTGTTCAGGTGAAATAATTTTGATTTTTTCCAACATATCCTTCGGACTTTCGCTTTAATGAAGCTTGTAGCTACTTATATTCAGAAATTTATCATGGTTAATATTCACCAACGATTTCATTATTGGATGTACTAAATGATTCCATAGTTTCCATCATTTCTCGAAAATAAGCAATCAAAACATTTTCGGAGAATATTATTTGTATTTCTCCACTCCATAAACCGTCGATATAGTTTTTCGTACACTCTCTTAGATTTTTGGGGTGAATATTTTGTACTGCATTTTCTGCTTTCTCCGATATGGGTGGAGGAGTCGATGGTAATTCTTCTATATTGCTAATATCAGACATTTTGATAATATAATTATCGAAGTTCAGCTATATTCTACGAAAATTCAATACCCACTGATTTTGACAAATAAAACAATTAGATAGGAATCTAGGACAAACGTCAAATGCACAGCATGCTTGATTGATTAAAAATCTGTATCGTTATGGAAAATCTGTATCAGAATGGATCTCATTATGAACGGATTATGGGCATATAATAGAATAGAATAGAATATAATATTTTAATTGACTACGTTACATAATACAATATGTTTGTAGCAAGTCATGTTTGGCTTACGTCTAAAAATCACATGAAAATGTAGGAAATGTACGGAAAAGTGATAAAACTAACAAGCAAATAACATCGATCACAAATATAAAAACTTTGAAAATCAAAGAGAAGTAGTGACGTGTGTGATACCACAAAAATGTGTTCTGAAGTCACCGACAGAATAGAAGCAATGCCTCAACAAATAATTTTTCAATTTTCTCTTGGAAGTATCCAGACTGAGCTCTTTGGAATCTTCAGGCAAGATATTGTACAGAGAGTAATCTATGGAATTTTTTTGCAATAGGTGAAGACGAAATCGGTTAAATCTAATGTGGTGAGACTTTCGTGTGTTATGTTCGTAAAATATGACATTGTTTCGTCAAGGATGATTTCTTCTTATGTATTTCAATCAGAACATAATATAGGAATAAAGTTGGCAATGGCATAATCCTGAGTTTTTTTAAATTTTCTTGACAGTGTTCCCTGAATCCAATAGTAGCCAGAATTCTCAATGCCTTCTTTTGCATCCTAAATAGTTGAATGGAATGATATGAATTTTCCCAAAGTTGTACACCATAACTAATATGGGAGTGAAACAATGAAAAATATGAAATTTTCAATATATCTGCAATAGTGATGTTCTTCAATTGGCGAAGAACGAATAGAGAACCCGAGAGTTTTCTCTTCAGTTGGGAAATATGTGCAGACCAGTTGAGTCTATTATCTAATGTAATGCCCAGTGTATTATTATAGTACGGGTGTAGAAAAATAACTATACTGATCCTGCAAATACGAAAATACCCCAAGCATTTCTTCAGAACCAAATCTAAAATTTTATGAATGAAACGTGAATAACAGGCTGAATGTCAACTTTTAAGGATTCCAACATAATTTTATTATTTCATTCATGAATAGTCATGGATGCATGATGGAACAAATATAATTCTGCAAATTTTATAAATAGAAGTTTTTTTTGTGTCTCCTATGAATATATATATATATATATATATATATATATATATATATATGCGTTGTGCTAAAGAGTACGACAGGTGTTTGCATTCCACATTTTTGGTTTGAGAAAAGTAAGCAGCAATTGACATTCTCAATCAAGCTCTTTCTTTTCAATAGGCACATTTTTCTATTACTGAAATTACTGAAGATTGAGATACATTTTTTTTTTTTTCAATTCAATTCAATTTATTCATATCATTCCATTTTGTGTACATATGCAACTATAAATAATGAGTTATAAAATATGATAGAATGAGGTACAGAAAACCAGATAACATCCACATTGCCTAAGCTTCAAGAGCTTGTATTGCGGTTTGATATCCTCTGATTTTCTGATTTTCATATCTACTTGTTTACAAATTATAATCATCTTTCTAGTACCATTTTTCAGATGATAGAATCTCTCAAATTTTTCCTAAACAGGTGGGTAATTATAGATTAGACGTTCATTTACTGTAAGGACTATTCGAAAATTGTATTATACATATTCTGATTTCGTCCGATAATATCCTTGATAACACGCTTGTAGGAATTCAATGTATTTAATTTCTTAACTTGTAGTGGAAGCATATTGTATAACCTGGGTCCATAAAAAAGTATATTTCTTTGGGAGTGATTTTTTCTCATCAAGGGCACCTTAAGTGACAGATTTTCAGTGGATCTGGTGGATCGTGAATTATTTATAGAAAAATTAATTTTTTCTTTGAATACCCAGATCAAGCACTGGTAAGCGTAAACGTTTCTGATCATAAAAATATTGGATTCATGATAGAGAGACTGCGTTGAGTAACGTCTGTTTTTCTTTAGCATAATTTTTAGAATAGAGTTTTGAGCAAGCTGAATATTTTTTAGAACATTATTATAGAGACCGCCCCAGATAATGATACAATATCTAACCACAGATTCTACTAGTGAGTTATATAATAATATTAGATTGTTTTTATTAAGTATATCTCTTAGAATATAGAATCTGTGGTAAAGACTTCTAATTCGTTTTATAACGTACTTTGCTTGATCATCCCATCGCATGTGCTGATCTTTAACAATGCCAAGGTATTTCATTGAGGTAGTTTTATCAACTTGTGGACAGGTACATTTATTATATTGTTTTTTACAGGTAAATTTGTGTATTTTCAGTAGCTCATTACTAGGTTGGTCTGTGGCTTGAAGAGTAAAGGTGATTTATTTTGGTTTTTTATATTCAAGCTCAATAAATTGTGATTTAGCCAGGTCTGGATTTTTTTAAGATCCTCTTCTGCTACTTTATACAAATCAGCCCATGTATCACTGGAAAACACTATGGCAGTATCATCAGCATATGATATTAGGCTTCCTTGGATTTGTTTTATTTCAAAAATACTGTTAAGATATATGAGAAATAGTATAGGACCTATTACAGTACCTTGTGGAACTCCGATGTTTATTTCTAGTGAGGCACTCAGATGGTTATCAATTTTTACTCGTTGAGTTCTATGGTCCAAGTAATTTCTCATGACCTCAAGGGCTGGACCACGTAATTTGTATAATTTATCAATCAAGACACCATGCTGGACGGTGTCAAACGCTTTGCTAGGTCGAGAAAAACAGCCATACATTTTTTGAGCCCTCAAGGTCAGAAATTATCTGTCTACTTATTTCCAATACTGCATTCTCTGTGCCAATATTTTTCTGGAAACCAAATTGGCTCCGTGATATTATTGAATGTTTATTGAAAAAACTCATAAGTCTATCTTTCATGCATCGTTCAAATAATTTAGCAAAATTGTTAATTACTGAAATCGGTCGGTAGTTTGTTAGTTCTTCATGCTTACCGGATTTATATACAGGGGTCACTAAACAATTTTTCCACTGCTGAGGGAGCATACCACTTCTGAATACTAAATTTATGAGATGTACCAGGGGTTTTATCAAGATAGTATGATTTTCTTTTATGATTTTTGCTGGAATTCCATCTGGACCAGGAGAGACATTATTTTTCAAGATTGATATTTTTTCAATGAGTTCATTTTCAGTAATTGGAGTTAAAAATATAGAAGATAGAGCTGAAGATTCATTTAAGAATTGTCTAGGTAATTCTTCCACTTTTTCAATCTTTCCAGATATTTCTGTACCAATACTTACAAAATACTTATTGAAAATGTTTGCTGTTTCACTATTATTTGAAACAATTTTTCCATCAGGGGATTTCACAGGTATATCTTTCAGATTTTTTTTAGTGACAGTATTGTTTGAGGCCTCATTCATCAACTCCCAGGTTTTTTAGTGTTTCCGTATACTTCACTTATTTTTTTTTATAATAATCATTTTTAGTAGTTTTTATAAGCTTAGTCAATCTATTTCTATATTGTGTGTATTGTAATTTATTTTCTTCAGAATAATTATTCAGTAACCGCTTTTTTAGATAATCTCTATGTTTTATCGATTGTATTAGGCCACAGGTTATCCATGGTTTTATTTTCTTTTGTTCTGAGGTTCTAAGTGTTATTTTGTATGTTGCTTTGTTATATAGTTCATTATTTTTATTTCGATACCTATAGCTATCGCAAAATGATCGCTTCTTATTACCATTGGTTTGATTTTAGTAGATTTTTTCAGTGACTTATTTCTTAAAAAAATGTGGTCTATTATACTTTCAGAATTTTCGGTTACTCTTGTGAATGTATTTATAAAGGAAACAAATCCATGCTCTCCAAAATTGTTGATGTATGTATTCACGTCATTTGTAGTAGTATCATGAAGGTTTATATTTATATCACCAAGGAATATTTCAATCTGTTCATTGTTTATATTTGAAAGATACGTTTTTATGTCTTCAATGAATTGTGATTGGTTAGTTGAAGGGGGTCTGTAGGAGGCAGTGATTCCAATAGTATTATTATTCTTATTCAGGATTATCCTTAATAATTTCGTTTCTGTTAGGTTAAATAATTGTATATTAGCAGGCATATCTTGTTTGACGTAAACAATCAAACCATCACTTTTATTTATAGCCGATTCATTGTGATAGACATTGAAATTTGGAATATTGAAATCTCTCACGTTATCAATGGCCCATGTTTCTGAGAGAACTATTACATCAATATATTCAATTTCGTCTTGCAAGTATATCATCAGTTCATCAAAATGTTTTCGGATACTTCTTATGTTAAAATGTTTTTTTGTCTCAATGTCACCCTCCCTATCCAGAATATCAAGAAACTCTATCATCCTTTAATAATAATGCACATATACAATCAAGTGATTAATGATAAAGGAAAGACAGCTACGAAGAAGCTGATTAGGTAGTTCAAGTAGGCTGAGTTGCATCAGTCTCCCAGCTATATACACTATATACTAATCTATACATTTATATTACAGTATGAAAGTGTTTTACTTCTGTTGATATTACTTCCAGGTGAGATATCGATAAAAGTTTACTTTTCGAAATTCATTGATAATGAAACTAGTTTTCCTTAATTATTATAAGTCACTATAGCTGCTGAAGTAACTAGATTTAGAAACTACGTTTTATGCATTCATTAAAAAAAAAAAAAAAAACTTGAAGCAAGAAAATTATTAGTAAAAAAAAAATAATAATAATATTCGTATTAATGGACATAATTAAACATATATGGTAAGTTCGTCAAACCTCATTTAATTTGGTTAGGTCTTCTTCTTTATTGATAGTTTGGATTTCATTTCGGCATTTCACATATATTTTTCCATTTTCAGTCCATACTGATGTCTTCGATAATTTATTTATAGCCTTTGTCATCAGCTCAAGTCTCCATTGGGTTAGATCTTCTTTTATCACAACACCAGATCCCTTTAGTAATTTTTTGTTTTTGTAGATGTTTTGTTTTGGGTTTAAATTTCTGAGCCTCATGAATATCCCTCTAGATTTTTTTCCTGCATCAGTCCCAGTTTTTCCGATTCTTCGACAAACTTCGATATCATCATTTTTGTATTGAATAGGTCCAATTTTTTTTTTATGTTTTCTCCTACTTTTTCCTTATAATTGAAGATTCTAATGTTTAATTTTCTGGTATCCTGCTCCAAACAATCAGCTCTCTTTATTATTTCCTGATTTTCCATTTTCAACTTGATGAGATCTTTGTCTAATTTTTCGATGGCTATTTGATTATTTTTCTTCTCTTCGTTGTAATCCTTAGAAATATTCTTCAGTTTTTGTTCCAATGTTTTGAGTTTCTCATCCACGCTTTTTGTTATAGCTTCAGACACATTGTTTACAAGCGTTTTTATGAATGTCTCGTCTTTCAACACTGAAAGTACAGCCAGGTTCACGACGCCTTTCATTTCGTCCTTGATTTCTCGTGTCATTACCATTTTTTTTGTCCACTGTTCTTATTACACTATCTTCCACTTGATAGTGTAATACAGAGTGTATACAGAGTAACGTTTTTTAACAGTTTGATTCATATACTTCGTTTATTTTATTTATATAGCCGAGAGTACTGAATAGGTGTTTACACTCCGAACGGCATGATAAGAATATAGAAACTCATTACTATTGGTGAAAAAATGCATGCTTTGCTGTAGTCAGAGTTCACGAAATTAAAGCCCTCAAAGCTTGAAGTATATAGAAACCATTCCCGATTTTTCGGCCAGTCATTAGAGTCCATGGCAAATATACTTCTCAACTCGGTCGTTTGCGACCGGAAATTAAACCAAACTTTTCCACTATCACGCTGAATAACGCCCAAGAGGTCAGCTTTTACATTTCGCAAAGTCGCATATGTATGTTTCTGTTTGATATTAATGGCTGGAAACTTTGGAATTGTAACGGATGTGGAAAGACACGCCATCCAAGAATTTCTCTTTATGATGACATTTATTCATTTTTGTTTGTTTTCTTCTGCCAAGTTGTGGCTGAAAAAATGCAAATGATTGTTTGTTATGCATATACCATCGCACGTAGAAAGTTTGGGCGGTATGATATTTAACTACGGGGTCAACGCCTATTATTTCTAGTATAACCCTAATTTTCGATCACAGTGGTGATGAGTTATTCAATCATAGCGATTACTCCCGCACAGATTCACTTCATTTTAGTATGTGACAAAAAATTTGGAAAAAACTGTCTTGGTTTTCCATCACTGCTCACTATTTCCAGAGTCTGTAACATGAATATTCATGAAGAAACCACTACTTTCCAAACTAGTACTTCGACAGATATTAGATAACATCTTGAAGATGCTCGTGCGAAGTCCTATAAGCCGAATTTCGGAATGCCCTCCGCAAAATGGAAAAAACTATAGAAACAGTTCAAATTAACTTGCCAATAAAATTTGGAATCGATTTCATGGAGGGAAAAAAAATTGTTATTCAAAGGACCCCGCAAAATCCCTATGGAAAATGGCTCCCGGCTAAATTCGCTGAAACTCTGCGAAAAAATAGTATTCGGTATGCTGATCAGAAGTCATGATGGGCACAACCCTCCATTTTCAACCCCAGACCCCCTACAGCCCCCCAAAGTACACTTTCCGGTGTGTTAATGCATAACAGTTTCAAGTCATCTTCAAAGCGTTTCCTTTCAGTGCCCACCCCTTTCTCCCCAACCAAATCCTACATTCTAGCCTCACCACACCTCGCCCTCAACAATCCTGAACCCGAAGAACGTAAAGCTGTAGTTGCGATTGATACGACTTTCGCCTACATACACAAAAGTTAAAATTTTTGAGAATCGCGACAGTCTTACGTTCTTCACAAACATCGCCATCTCCTTATACCGACCCTGGTAGTAGCCCACCCTGGTAGTAGCCCCAGATGGTTATATTCTAGCGATTTTGGGTCTATATTTTTTTCAGACTCTCACAACAATGATGCTGCAATTCTCCGAGAAGATTTTGAAAGAGATGCTGGTATTTTAGCAAACTGGTTCCAGGACGGTGACATTTTTTTGGTGGATAGAGGTTATCGTGATGCAATTCCTTTACTGCAACATATTGGCATTGACCATAGAATGCCTGCACTTCTTCCAGTTGGGCAATGACAACTCTTAACAGAAGATGCCAATGAAACGCGAATAGTAACTAAAAGTCGATGGATAGTCGAGGCGCGAAACGGGCATCTAAGATCTATTTTTAAGTTTCTATCTCAAACGCTAATATTACAGCAAGCGAAAAAATTAAATAGTTACTAGCTCATATCTGAAGCTATCATAAACAGATATCATCCCACTATTACCATGCAGACATTGAACTTGCTAGAAGAATGATGGAAAAGTCAGATATGCCCAATATTGTACAAGCAAGAGTTGATGCAGATAATTTAACGAGAAGAAACAGTCAGTGGACCATTAAGACCTAGTAGTTTTTCCTGAACTAGACTGCTTGAGAGACCTGACAGTAGGAACATATCAAATACATCTTTCCTCTTCGTATATTCAAGACAAACTAGAGAGATAACAACAAACAACTCCAACTTGACAATCATGTAAATGAGCCTGGATTCTTGAGAGTACGTGTATATTCAAGATTTTGCAATGCCACTAAGATCAACTGTTGATAGCTTACAGATTCTATGATGAAAATATCCAGAATCATGGCGATAATGACGAAGACGTAATTCTGGGCTACTATTACACTTGCCAAAGTGGAGCTCGCATCCTAGGTTCATGTGCGCATGTTGCTAGTGTCTTATTGTATCTAGGATATGATCGACAACAAAATATTGGATACCCTCATGATTCTCTACTTAATACAACACTAGATGCTACAAATCGTGTAGTACCAAATCTTGGTATCGATATAATCGATGAAAAATTAAAATAAGATGCACCTACATGCCGCAGGGAGGGATGTACTGTAAAGTATATATACATGATAAAAGCTTCAAAAGATATGATATGATAAAAGCTTCAAAAGATTGAAATAAAACAGATGAAGAATCTTGAACCTTGAAAGTGTGTGATGGGGCGTTAATGAAGGGTTGTGCGGGGGTGAGGGCAAGGTGTGGTGAGGGTATAATGAAGGATTCGGTTGGAGAAAGGGGTGAGCAGTGAAAGAAAACGCTTTGAAGATGAATTGAAACTGTTATGCATTAACACACCGAAAAGTGTACTTTGGGGGCTTTGGGGGGCTGTAGGGGGTCTGGGGTGGAAAATGGAGGGTTGTGCCCATTGAGACTTTTGATCAGCATACCAAATACTATCTTTCTGCAGAGTTTCAGCGAATTTAGCCGAGAGCCATTTTCCATAAGGATTTTGCGGTGTCCTTTCTGAGAAACTCCAATGGCTGTTTGTTTCTGGGTAAATATCTAGTTACACCACACATGCACTATGAATATGGGAAAAATACTTTTCTTACGTGTTTTTGCCTCCTGAACACGAATCCGGAAAAATGCGGCGGTCTCATACCGTTCCCAAGTTACAGCACTTTAAAAAAAACTAACCTCATTTTCAACCACCGTTTTCTCACACAAAAATCACTCAAAATGCCTCCTTTTTTTCACCAGCATTACGGATTCGTGTTCAGGAG
Source organism: Gonioctena quinquepunctata (assembly GCA_018342105.1). Taxonomy (NCBI): domain Eukaryota; kingdom Metazoa; phylum Arthropoda; class Insecta; order Coleoptera; family Chrysomelidae; genus Gonioctena; species Gonioctena quinquepunctata. Next base: position 101,421 of record JAFIRS010000209.1, on the reverse strand, counting down.
GCAAAAACACGTGAGAAAAGTATTTTCCCCATATTCCGAGTGCATGTGTGGTGTAACTAGATATTAACCCGTTTCTGCATGTCTGACAACTGAAAAATCCGTTGCGATTTATATCACGTGACCTCAGATTTGGCATGAGTTTTAGAAAAGTTGTCAGTGTTGCCGAAAAATGGGTCAAATTGACAAGATATCGAAAAATGTTATTGAGAAAATTTGTTTGGGATCCAATTTTGAACCATATTGATAAACAAATACCATTCTATTCCACTACCCGTACACATTCTTGTTTTATCTGAAAACAGCTTTGATAGCCTGAATCACATGAGTTTGGATCAAAACTAATCAAATATTTGTGGAATAAACATTTTGCGGGAGATTAATTATGAAAACACGATTTAGTCTTGTCACAAGGTGTAGTCATGCCCTGTATATTGATGCACATGAGCTTATTCAATATTCTCAACTCGTGAATTGAATTGAAACCAACTGATATTCGTAATTGAAACTTAATAATACATTATTTTAGTATATTTGAACCTCAATGACTTGGCTATATTTTTGAATTTTATATTCTTCCAGACTTAGTCTACTCGACAAGTTGAAAATGGTCTAAAATAGAGATACTGCTCTTAAAATTATGTGTGATAGCTCATTGGATCCAGAATAACGCCTAGAAAAATGTGCCAAAAGCTTGTATTAGCACATAGAAAATTGCAAAAGTTATAAACAATTGAAGATGAAAAAAAAATGGCATTTCGTTTTTTGCCAATATTTCATGAAATATTGATATTTAAGAAATTCTGAAAGAGGAGGAAATTTCCAATAAAAAACTCTCAGCTTTCGGAACTCCAAAGAAATCACAATATTTTGAGAATCACATTGATGAAAATAGGAGTAATGCAAAAGAAATGTGGAAAACACTAAAAAAATTGATAAAAGGTGAAAAAAATAAGTTAAACTACAAATGTATCAATTTTGGCACAGACACCGTAGCTCAAAACAAACTCGAAGCAGCTAATATGTTCAATAAATTCTTTACTGAAAGTATAAAAATTATTTCCGATCAGATTACACCTGAATCTGAATGGAATCATGAAGATTTGCCATTAATAACTAGTAACTTTGTAAAATTTGAGAATGTTAGTCTTACAGAATTAAAAAATATTATTTTTTCTCTTCCGAACAAAGGCAGTGTTGAAGAAGTAGTCAATATAAAATTTTTGAAAGAAACATTTTATACAATAGGATATGCATTTCTCAATCTCATCAATGCTTCACTTACATCAGGAAACTTTCCTGAGAATCAAAAAATGAGCACTGTAATTCCTATCCCTAAAATTAACAACGCAACTGAAGTAACAGATTTCAGAGGAATAAACACGTTGCCAAACATCGAAAAAAATCTTAGATATCATTGTACATCAACAATTGTCAAAGTACTTCGAAACTAATCAACTTATAATTGGTAATCAGTCAGGTTTTAGAGAACAGCATTCGTGCGAAACCGCCTTACAATTAACGATATCAAACTGGAAGCAAGGAATAGATAAGGGTAACTATATAACTGCAGTTTTTCTTGATTTCAAAAGAGCCTTTGAAACCATCGACAGAAAAATGCTACTAACAAAACTAAAATATTACGGTATTGAAGGTAATGTGTTGAAATGGTTTGAGCAATATCTAAACAATAGGTCTCAGAAATGTAAAATAGAGAAATCGTTCTCTAGTGAGCTGGCTAATGATATAGGGGTGCCACAGGGTAGTGTCTTGGGGCCTCTCCTATTCATTATCTACCTGAATGATATCAATTTCGTAACGGGCTATGATTTTCTTAACCTTTTTGCGGACGATACTTTGGTAGCATGCTATGGTAGTGACTTGAGTGAAACGTTAACGAGACTAAATCATGTTTTAAACTCATTCGAAGCATTTTTGAAAACAAATTAGATGAAATTAAATTTAAATAAAACAAAGGCAATGATCCTGGGTACAAAATACAAATTAAAAAATATAAACTATCAACATTTGCACATTAAAATAGAAGGTGAAAATCTGGAATGGGTAAAGGAATTTAAATATCTAGGTTTTATGATAGATGATAGATTGAGTTTTAAAAGTCACTGCGATTACATCTGTAAAAAAATATCAAAAAAGTTATTCTTTCTATCTAGAGTATCCCATAACATGTCTCTCGTTTCCAAAATAACCATCTATAGGACAATAATACAACCCCACTTTGATTATTGTGCTAGCTTACTGTACCTTTTGGACAAGAACTGTTTAATGACCTTACAAAACTTCAAAATAGGGGTATGAGAATCATTCTGCAATGCAATAAATATGTTCCAATTGATCAGATGTTACGAACTTTGAACTGGCATAACGTAAACAAACGACTGTTTTTCATGACAATGGTGCTCATTTATAAAATAACAAAAAAGTTAGTTCCAAGTTATCTTAGTTCATTAATTACGTATAATATGAGATCCACACTTATCCTACAAGAAACGTGAACAATTTCCATATAGCTCGAACTCGAAATACAAGCTCAATGAAAACATTATTCTTCAAGGGCTTAAATGATTTCAATAACCTCTCAAATGAAGTGAAAAATTCACCGTCTTCAAACACATTCAAAACTCGTTTAAAGGAATTCATTTCACCACTGTACATGTGAAAATATGAATTATGGAAGGCATGTGTATGAGTGGATGTGCGTGTGTGTGCTATGCTACCCATGTATACTGAGTGTACATGAGTATAATATATATTAACTCAATCTCTGATGATTGTGACACTATAGGTGTATTTTTGTATATTTTTTTATGTTTTTTTCTTTATATTTTTTCTTTTTCTTTATATTCTAGTATTTTCTTTTGTTTAGCATTAAATATTTTTATTACTAATTACAAATATTAGAAATGTATGTGAGTAAGGATGTTTCCTATTTTAAATAAATAAAGATTTCATTTCATCTCTATTATTTATAATTTTAATTAAACGCTGAAAATGGGTATCCGAGCGACATTTTTAGGTTGCGCGCGCGGCGTCAAAAGCGAGTACGACACATTAATTACTTTATTTAAGGTATTAAATATGTTTTTTTTAATTTGAAAAAATCATGGTGTATTCGGAACACTATAAATAATTTATTCCCGTTGGAAATTTCACTTAACGGTAATTTTTCAACAAGTTAAACGATTGTTAACTAACAAAATTTTTTCGAACTTCTGTCTTATTTGTAAATGAAAAAAAATGTTTGAATAATTGTCGTAAAAATGTTTTGCTTCGTAGAGCCTTTCTTATATACATACTCAACAAGATCAGGCTATCAAAATTAAAAAAATATTAATACTTTGTTTATAATAATTTTTGTACTTGAACAAAAACAAAAAAAAAAAAAATTTTTTTTTCTCAATCATCATATTTTTTTTTTTTTAAAATAAATTTTTAAAAAAAAAAATCCCGTCATTTTTGATACATTTTTTATAAACAAATTGATTATTTCAATATTTTTGAAATTTTTTTTCACAACTTCATTATATCACAAATATTATGATTTTTGAAAAACACATTTTTTCTCAATAACAATTTTATATTGTTTATAATCGTTTTTTTTATATTTCTATTGTTTAAATAATCAGTTAAGAAATAATTTTTCTCCCAAAAATCATAATTGACATTCCTCTATGAAGTTACAAAAAAATATTTTTTTTTATCAACAATTCCATTGTTTATTAACTTACCAATTTGTTATAAATTAATTTTTTACTTTGTTAGATTTTTTTTCTGAAACTTCCAAAATTTACAAAAACAACCATATATAACAAAGTATAGAAAAAAAAAATCCAATTTTTTATTGTACTTTGGGAATTGGAAGTGGGAGAAATTGGGATTTTTTTTTTCTATACGTTGTTGTATATGGTTGTTTTTGTAGATTTCATAAGTTTCAGAAAAAAAATCTAACAAAGTAAAAAATTTGTTATTAACAAATTGGTAAGTTAATAAACAATGGAATTGTTGATAAAATAATATTGTTTTTTGTAACTCCATAGAAAACTGTCAATTATGATTTGTAGAAAAAAAAATCCTTGAATAATTATTTAAACAATAGAAATATAAAAAAACGATTATAAATAATTAAAAATTGTTATTTGGAATTTTTTTTTTTCAAAAATCATAATATTTGTAATATAATGGATTGGAATTTTTTTTTCAAAAATATTGAAATAATCAATTTGTTTATAAAAATTCAAAAATTGAAAAATTTTTTTTGCAAATCAATTTATATCTTGTATTGATAAAAAAACGACACTATGATGATTAAAAAAAATTTTTTTTTCAACAACATTACTTTGGATTTTTTTGTTTTTGTTCAAGTACAAAAATTATTATAAACAAAGTATGAATATTTTCTTGACTTTTATGAGGTGATCTTGTTGAGTATGTATATAAGAAAGGCTCTACGAAGCGAAAAATTTTTATGACAATTATTTAAACATTTTTTTCATTTACAATTAAGATAGAAGTTCGAGAAAATTTTGTTAGTTAACAATCGTTTAACTTGTTGAAAAATAAACTTTTAGTAAAATTTCCAACGGAAATGAATTATTTATAGTGATCCGAATACACCATAATTTTTTCGAATTCAAAAACATATTTAATACCTCAAATAAATTAATTAATGTGTCGTACTCGCTTTTGACGCCGCGCGCGCAACCTAAAAATGTCGCTCGGAAACCCATTTTCAGCGTTAAATTAAAATTATAAATAATGGAGATAGAGTTCTGGGAGCTGGGAGTTTTTTTTGGAAATTTCCTCTTTTTTCAGATTTTGTTTTTTAAATTCCTCAAATATTGATAGTTAATGAAATATTGGCAAAAAAAGAAATGCCATTTTTTTTTCATCTTCAATTGTTTATAACTTTTGCAATTTTTTTGTGCTAATACACGCTTTTGGCACATTTTTCTAGACGTTATTCCGGATCCAATGAGCTATCACACATAATTTTAAGAGCAGTATCTCTATTTTAAACCATTTTCAACTTGTCGAGTAGACTAAATCCATTCAAAATGTTCACTGTCCCTGCGATAATATTGACTCACAGCACTATATCGTTTGCGGATGGTAACATCTGGCCGTAGTAACGCAATGTTGACATTTGAACTTCAGTTTGGCATTCGGGGGCGTTACTGAATTTGAGTAATTATATGGAACACTCAAGTAACAACGTCGAGTCGCTTTGGAACTCCCACCTCTTCTAGTTGTTCTGATACAGGTCAACATTACTCGCTTTGGAGAAGGTAGTTGAATCAAATGATACATTGACGTGGGGGTAGGTTCATCCATCAAAGTGACATCCTTGTTTCCCTCGAAAACATCACGTCAGTAATGAAAAATTAGTTGAATTCGGGTTTACAATCCGGATGAAATCAAGTGGACTATTGTTTCTATTCAAGTTTTCGAATCTTCATTGGCTCTTCATCAGGTACAGAAAGATGGGGTTTATGCACTGATCATTAGAACGGATCGAATCTCTAGGGGTAATTTGGAGTGAAAAACTTCAATTCTAGACATCAATATTGAAATCCGTATGAGAGTTAGAGATGGAAAAGTTAATTATAATGAATTGATTGCCAACTGACAGTGATAGCATTTGTTTTTCCAAAACACCAAAAAATTTTGAGTATTACAATATATATATATATATATATATATATATATATATATATATATATATATATATATATATATATATATTATGATGAGAAATATTAGTTCAATGTAAAAAGAATAATAAGTGATATAATGATACTTATATATCACATAAATATCTGCTATGTTTGTTTTGCAATTTTTCTATACATTTTGCCATTGTACCATTTTCTAGTCAACGCACATGTCTAAAAAGTTCAGCACTGGAGTTTCTCTATTGTACTAAGTATGCCAACAATACATTCAATGTGCACAACCTATAAAAAAAATATGGAAATCGAAATTCATGAATAAACTTTAGATCTCAAGTAGAAAAAAATTATATTCAAGTTAGAACATCCTGTATGGTAGAATCAAATCAGAAGGTAACATGACAGCAACATGTCAAAAACATCTGATGGAAAATAATGAAATATAAAATTTTTAGTACGGAAAATTGTCAAATATGAATTTTAACAAACTCTGAATAAATTATGTGAAAAAATTGTGAATAAAATCCTAAATTGTTAAGAATACGAAAAAGGTCCCAGAAAGTGAGCAAAAACCAAACATTTGTGAAAATAAACAAAAAATGAGGGTTGCCAAGAAGAAAAATGACAAGTTTTGGGGAGATGAAAAATTATATTTGGAAAGAAAGCCTTACCAAATTTTGAAAAACATTTAATGAGAAAAAGAACGGAAGCAAATCAACCATTAGACAATATAAAACATATCGACAGACAAATAGGGGTAGAAACTAACAAGAAAAAATCACTCACTTTCAGAATACAGCCTAAGTCCTATCCGTGACGTTGCCGAATAACAAAGGGGACTTTCACAGTGGAACTGCAATCTCAAAGTTCCGCAGAACACTTCCAGGATCAACGTGAACACTCAAGAGAAAGAATAACAGGTATTTTTAACCCAGAACTAAACAAAGTGAGCGTTTTCGTGTAAGACACTTCTTTCGGGTATCTTGATCACTTTCATCCACTGTTTTGCACATTATTTCTATTCATGCTCATGAACTGAGTATAACCAACAAGCTTTCATCTTCATTATCTATTTTATTGCGCAAAGGTTTGACAACTGTATTCCACTGGTTGATAAAATTATTAAAATTGTGGTAGATTTCGCAGGTTGGGTCTATTTGAGGATTCTTTTTGAATAGAAGAAACATTTTTGAATGTCTTCTCGATTCATTTTTTATCCGCTTTGATCACATAACCACAAATATTTCCACAAAACAGTACATTGAAATTGACTTCAAGCAGAGCAACAAGTTGGCACTACCGAATCCTACCTTGAGAAGGAGAAACATCATTTTCCATAGGCGTACCGACTGAGCTGGGATAAGGTGAGAGAATACAGGTAGAAGAGTATTTGAAAAAGAGTAAGCAACATAGCCGGATTTTTTATTGCTGTTATGTTAGGTATTTCCGTTTAAAAATTTTCGAAGAAAAATAAATCATTTAAACGAACGTATCATAACAAATGGCAAATATTTTATTATGATGACTAGTTATTAATAAAATAAAAATACAGAAAATCAAAATTATAATGATAATATCAGCATCATTAATTATAATGATAGCATCATCATAATAATATATAAATATATATATATATAGTGTGTCCCGATTTTCATGAATACCCCCACCTTGAAATTTTGGTGGTAATTGTATGTTTGAAAAATGGAGTATTTGGCATTGTGAACATTTTTATTCCCCATCGGCGTATGGTGTTGGGGGGTAAATGGGTCTTTTTTGGGGAAAAGGATATTAGGACTCAGTTAAGATAACTTTTTTTTTATCAGATTAAGAATCAGCATCCCCAAAAACCACTCAATTCATATTTTCAAAATCTCAAGAGCTGATTTAAGCAGAAAAAATTTATATTTAGGGTCTTTTTATTTGTAAGTGTGGTATCAAAATTACGAATTTGATTTATTTTAGGTCATTGATTTTTCAGCATAACTACCTTCCAAAACAATACACTTTTCAACAATTCATCTTAAACGTGCATTCACTTTAATTAAAGTTTGGAGAGTAATTTCCTGACATGCCGAATTCTATTGCAAAGTTCCTCTCTATCACGCGGCCGAGTAGCATACACTTCATTTCCCAAGTGCTTCCACAGAAAAAAGTCCCAACGGGTAATATCCGGCGATCTGGGGGGCCATGATTCTAAAGGAGAATTTCTACCTAGCCACTTTATAGGGAAAGTTGCATTTAAAAAGGTCCTAACTATCAGAGAATTATGTGCGGGGGCACCATCTAATTGAAAGATCAACTTTTGTCTCTGTGCTGAAGGCAATTCCATGAGAAAATCATAAAAATGATTTTGTAAAAAATGTAGGAAATTTTGTTCGTTCAGGTTATCCAGGTAAAAATCGCCAACAATTCGTTTGTTAACCATGCCACACCACACGTTAACTTTCCCACTGTATTGGTTTTTACAATTAATTACCCAATTCGGATTTTCGGTTGCCCAAAACCTACAATTTTGACTAGATACCACACCGTTTGTCGTAAACGTTGCCTCGTCAGTAAACATCATGTTCCTTGAAAAAAGTATGTCGTTAAGAAGTTACCTTGCAACCATGAGCAAAATTCAAACCGCTGTTCAAAATTACCATTTAACAGAGTATGTAGAAATTTTGGTTTGAATGCCCTAACCCTATTGCGTTTCAAACACCTCCATACTTTGTTTTTTGTTGAATCCAGTATCCTCGCAACTGCCCTTATACTACCATCTGGGTTGTTTCGAAATTCTGCTGAGATACATTCGCAGTCTGGATAGTATCTTCGATTTAAATTGTACCTCCTTGGTCATGTCTTGAAAACCGCTTCAGTCCTTGCGAAAAATCTGTTGATTTTGGCAACAGCATCGTGAGAAATTGGTGCTCGATCATGATGCTTTTCATTGAATATTCCAGCAACCTGACGCGTGGATCTTTCATTATTACCAAATAAGCGAATAATTTCTACTTTTTCTCTAATTGTAAGAACTACTCTTCGGTTTGGTGCCATATTGTTAACAGTTAAGTAACACTGCTTGGCTCATTGGCAATTCGTACGAATTACTAAATGTCAAACAAAAACTTTTGTTTCAAAGCACTCTTTGATTAATTTGCTTGAAAACAACACAGGTTAGAATGCCAACGGTAACAGAGCACGCGTACCTAAGCGAAATTTCGAAGAAACCTAAATTGTAGTATAAGGGCAGTTGCGAGAATACTGAATTTAACGAAATGGTATGGAGGTGTTTAAGAAGGCATTTAAACTAGAAGAGAAATAAACGACCTAGTAGGAAAAGTGATTTTGAAATTTAAAAAAAACTGCTAAAGTCAACTCTTGAAATTTTGAAAATATGACTAAAGCGGTTTGTGGGGATAATGATTCTAAATCTAATAGAAAAAGTTATCCAAAATAAGTCCTTATATCCTTTTCTCCAAAAAAAAGGCTTTCCAACCCCCCCCCCTGCCCTAACACCGTACGCCAATGGTAAAATGAATTTTACTACGCCAAAAAATTCATTTTTCTAGTCCACAAATACCACCAGAATTTCAAGAAAATTGCATTACTAATAACTGAGAGAAAAATAAACAACCTATTAGGAAAAGTGATTTAAACAATTTTTTTCTATTGCTTTTGGTCCATTGGGTTGTGGATTGTACAATTGATTTGCAAAAAGATTAACATGTCGTTCTATGAATTGTTCTCCTGCTTCTGCGGTGGATCCTATATTATCGGGTACGAAACGAGTCATCAAAGATTCTGGCACTTTAGTTATCACTGAACTTGTTGCCTGGCAGCTTGAATAATTGAATATAATGGTTGAAAATTCATCAGAAATACCTTGTCGGAGTTGGCATAAGAATGCCAATAATTTCTTTTTGGAAATGTCTCTGACTTCTATCTTGTCTTGGTACAGATACACAATGATCATATACGTCACCAAACTGTTTTTCTGTGAGCGGAGCAATGGATTTGAATCCTTCATCAGAAAAACTATTCTCGTCTACGTAATCCAATTTAAGCTAAGCGGCAGTTCTGAGTTCGTTTAAAAATGATTGAAGTTCCTGACTTTTCAGAGCGTAAGGTCTATTGATATATCTTAAGCCTTAGATTATTGGACTATACAGATATGTATAGTCCAATAATCTAAGGGTTTGGCGAGGAAAAAACTGCACAACGTTTTTTCTCAACGGATCTTTATGATTTTTGGGGTGCTAAATCGGAATAAGAAGTTTGCTACCACGGCAGCCATCGGCTTCATACTCAAAATCGCAAAAAACCGCCCAAAATACCGGTTATTGTCGGTTTTTTACCTATAACACGACAACAAAGCGTTTTTTGAAGAAGATAGTAGATTGTAGCATAAAGCAATTCCTACAAAACGAATGGAATAAATTCGAAATCGGACCATATTTTGCAGAGTTATGATCTTTTGAAAAATGACGATAAGTAGCGAAGTTGGCTAAAAACGCGAGAACCACATCGAAAATGTCTGCTGGTGCCCTATTATTCTTCTTTTACTCCTATATATGTTTTTATATGTATAGCTCACATTACCGAACGTCAGTGAGGCACCTATCCACCTATTATTTCACTTTACAAGTACTCTCTTCCTCAAATCTCAACGAAAAATAAAATTTAGGTATCGTGGTAGAAATTACTGTAAAATTGACCACTTTTACTGAACTGCCGAACGTCAATGAGCATTTTTCGACCCCACTCTCTCAAGTACAGTTGATACAGGGAGTTGGTTGTAATGAACGACTATTGATCTTTAGCTTATGTTTATTGACAACTTATCATTATTATACACTTTCATATTATTATATATATTGTTAATTGTTAAGAAAGTAGACAACTCGAATTAGCTCCACCTGGAAACAGAGAAAACAGAGTCTATAGATCTATTTTATCTTCAGAAATCAAGAAAAATTGTTTTATTCGAGTAGATTCTTATAAGCAGGTGTACAGAATAGCTCATTACTTATCCATCGTTCCGTCTGCCATCGTTATAAACCGGATGGACCCGGGGTATCGAGAGGGGACTATTTTGGGCGCTTGTGACAGGGTTGGCTCTCATCTGTTGGTGGATCCACTGAAACAGAAAATATATCACATGCAAGATTATAAGATATAAGGATGTTTCAAAGTAACTCCAACTTATTCAAGATTATCAGATGAAAGCGGTGACTCCAGAAGGTCGTCTGTACCGTCGTCCTCATCAAAGATGATTTCTTGATTACAGCAGTGACCATCACAGTCACACAACCTTGTGCAGAACAATCCAATTTTTCTGCAGCCACAGTTCAACATTTCCAAAACGTCCAACAGTTCCTGCTGTAGGCAGGTTCTTCAACCGAGGTATGTTTTGACCAGGCACGACAGCTGTCCTAGGAGTAAACACATAGTATACCACCCATTGAGTGGAATGTGTTGTGTCTGTCAATGGTACGCATATTGAAATCTGCATTATCGTAGACCAACTGAGACAGTGTTCGACCCCATAGAGCCAGAAGTGGTTGCATACCTGAGGATGTTCCAAAACGAACTGCTTCCTGATACGATGAGCAATACCCCAAGGAACTGATCACATCCAGTAACCTGCGTGATCCATATTTTCTGTACAAAAATTCAGCAACACCCATTTGCAGAGGAGACCAAGAATTGGTAATAATCTTGTGCCCAGTACCCTTGGAGCACACAATATAAGGAATTTTATTCGTAATCGATATATCACTGCCATACTTCTCAAGGAGGTGGTTTTTGACAGTTTTTGGATGAGGGCAAGTGAAATTGGTGCAATTCCATTCATGAGTTCCCCAATTGTGAATTGGCTCTCATCTGAACTATTTTCAAGATACTCGAAAATCGATTGCATCACGTCATCAACTTCATCTCTGGGACGGTCACCTGTTGGAGGATTTCCTTTCCTGCTTGGTATGTTCAGATCTTTCATACATGAGAAGTGGTATTGGGCATCAGCTGCTCGTGAATCAGGCCCTGCCGCCAAACGCTCAATAATGGCACGCCCGTAGTCATCATTGCGCTCTCTTGCAAGCCTCAGAAAGTTTTTATCGACCTTTCGTGTTTTGTCAAGAACGAGGAACACTAAGTGACGATCCTGAGGTGGTTTCTCCATCTCTTTCTTTTTGTAATCTGGTGGCACGTGCTTACCACAAATAAAACAGTGAGTTTTGAATGGAAATGTAGGAACATTTGAACGTAGAGAAGTGGAATTACTCTGCCGCTCATTTTTCTTTTCCTTGAGAAAAGCAGCAACCGATTTTTCATGACGATACGTCTTCCTACATTTCTCATGAAGCTGAGTGGTAACTTTGCTAACTCAAATAATACTGCCATCGCCACGTTTCGTACTGGCATCAATGAAAGATTGTCAACCCTTCTGCTGCACTGTAGATGTCGTTGTCCCATCATCTAACGATTCTCCACACACAATACACTTGCGAAACATTTTTTGCGTATATTTAAACAAGAAAGACCCGAATTCAAATACTCGCCGTCACATTAGGCCACAAACCGAAACGGAATGTTTTCGGGTAGCAGGTGTTCCGAAGGAAGGGGTGTAAGTGAGGAGTAGGGAGCAGGTTAACAACAGACTGGGAGGAAGGGGTCGATTGTGTCATAATTTCTTCCACAATTTATGCAACCTGAATTCAATTTTTCATTGAGATTTGAGAAAGGGAGTACTTGTAAAATAACAATAGGTGAGTGTATAATACATATTATTATACATGTATATTCTATCACTATACATATTACATTATCATACACGTATTATTATATACGTGTAAATATATATAATCATTGATTATAGGGGTAAAAGGAGGATAATAGGGCACCAGCAGACATTTTCGAGGTGGTTTTCGCGTTTTTAGGAAACTTCGCTACTTATCGCCATTTTTCGAAAGATCATAACTCTGCAAAAAATAGTACGATTTTGGATTTGTTACTGTCGTTTTGTCTTGGCTTGGGCTACAATTTACTATATGATGGCTTTCTTCAAAAAACGCTTTGTTATAGGTAAAAAACCGACGATAACCGCTATTTTGGGCGGTTTTTCGTGATTTTGAGTATGAAGCCGATGGCTGCCGTGGTAGCAAACTTTAGATTTGGATTAAGCACCCTAAAAAACATACGTTAAGAGAAGAAGTTCCGCATTTTTTCTTGAAAACGGCCTTTTGAAACCTTATATTATTGGACTAGTAGGGTGGAAAATAAAAACCCACGATCATCAAGATGAATTCTACAGGAACGGGTATTTTCTGGTATAAAGATGTTCTGATTTATGAAAACATTGACTCTGCATTCTATTGCGAGTCTTTGAAGATCCGCCACATGCAAATCAGACACGTGTGCCTTGAGGATTGTGTTGAAATATCAAATTTCAAACATCCTGGACTTCTTGGAGGTGATCAATCTCTTGAATAATTGATTGGTTGCATGTCAAACAGATTCTATTTCCATCAATTTCTGCGACATGTGGAAGTCCCCTTTGATCGCTCCTTCCGATGGCTATTTCTATTCATTTGGTTCTCCATCGAGTTGCGCCATATTTTGTGTATCGGATATAACATGACACGTGAAACAATTCAATCTGTGACGATTAGCCAGTTTTTCATAATTGATATTATTTCAATGAGAACTTAACATATGCAATGATTGCAAAATGACAATTCAGTATTTGTTAAACAAATGGATATGGTTGCTCTAAGTCATTCCAAACCTGAGCCATTATGACCAAATTTAAGTTGCAGCTAGTCCATTTCCCCTCCAAGTGTGGGTACTTCTCAAATGAACTTAGTGTCGGGATAGTATACATGACTCATAGTGAACATTTTATGGCATAGGCTTACTTATGGAAAGTGTGAGTCCATATTTTTTTTGTATTAAGCATTTATTTGAGATTATAGTTGCCACAAATGGTTCGAAGCAGGCTACTAAATATGTATTCCTTTCCATATACAGGAAGTTTCAATTACCAATCAATCGACATTTCACTAATTGAGGTGTGAATTCGAGAAACGAGTATGTTTTGCGAATTGGTAGTTTTGCTAGTCATTGGTGGGAAGTCGATTGTGGTTTATTCTGAAATTCCATATGCAACATATATCTGGAATCTAGAAATTTTCCAAGTAATATTGAAATTAATTGTTGTTACGCGAATGTGATACACTCTATATGGGTACGAAAAATTTTTTGTAATGAGATATGAGCATATTCAGTAACCTATAATATTGTTATTCAATGATGAGATTGTTTTACCTTCACTCGAGTCGTTCTACTACTCGTAGTATATATAGGTTCATACATATCATTCAAAATATTCCAGAGAAAATTGTTCAAAATCTTCCAACAGATGTGTGTCGAACACATATTTGTGGAAATGTTTCAATGAAATCAATATCAAGCATAACTACGTGGAGGAAATTATTAGTAAAGGACACTAGTTTTCCACCCTGAATATTTTATGTATCTGCACAGTGAACTTTCACCGTGGACGATCGAGTTTGTAACCGACTTTTCCGGAATTTGAGGCATTTGGATGAATCAATAAGCAGGACTGGTGCAGTTTCATGAGAAATACATAATAAATATGTCAGTTTAATTCAGGAGATGCTAATATCATAAATCGCAATTCATATCTGAAAACTTTTTAACAAAAAATTGAACCGACAAAATACGGAACTGAAAAATAAAATAAACCTTAGTCTCGATAACTGAGCTCCTAAACTTATGTGAGTAACTGATTTTGAGTCGGCGCCAAACAAACAAGCAAATGAATTAGGTAAGGCGTAAAATGATGGCTTAGTTATTGAGACTAAGGAGGTTTATTTTATTTTTTACTTTTCAGTTCCGTATTTCGTTGGTTTAATTTTTTTTAAAAGTTTTTATTTTTTAATTTTTTGTGGCTGAAATCTACTATTACTACCTACTTGTTTTTTGATTTCTTCCAAAATACTTACTTACCCACCTTACTTCAACTATTACCAGTTGAATAATATGATTATCTACTTTTGTAATATAAATTATTCTTGTTGTTCTGGTTAGTTTATTTCATTACTTTGTATATCATTCCATCCTCTCATAAAATATCATGATTGTGGCGGATGTAGAACAAGAATAATGACAGTAGCGATCTGTCATTATCAACAACATATGTGTGTGCCAATGTTCACAAGTGAAAAATCAATTATCCCCTATTTTTTTGCCAGTAAGGGTGGATAATTTTATTCGAAATACGAATATGAGGTATACCTTATCTATTGAGAAAAATGTTCATCCAAATCGAAGAACCTAGTACAAAGTTATGCCTGATAGAATCGGTTAACCGACCAGAATTCAGAGGGTGAGTAATCAATATCCTTCATTTTGCTACCCTTAGGGGTGGATTTCATCTTTTAAATTCAAATGGGACCAACACTGAAGAAAGAATTATCGGAATCGGACGTCTCAATAGAAAGTTATGCGTGATCATACATAAAAAAAAATATATGCGTCGACTAAAGAACCTCCTCCTTTTTGGTTTCATCGGTTAAAAATGAATGGAATTCCACCGCTCAGTTTTTTTGAAATCCCTGAAAAACTTTCTATCATTGGACTCTGTATATCGTCTGTACGTGCAGAAATCATTGGTCTCTATAGTGTACTCGAATCCGCCGTACTCGATTTGGTTTATATATTCGAGAAGTCTCTTCACAATGGCCATTTGAAATTTTGGAAAAGTTATTTTCTGAATCCTATATAATTTAAACTGTTGAATTCAGAGCGGTGGTGAAATGGAGACATTTATTATATTATTATATATTATTAAAAATTCGAGCAAAATCACCGAAAGCCAATTTCTCATTGACGCGGTGCGAGTTCTTTTGTTAGGCCTTTTCACTATCCAAATACATTTTGAACAAGCACCGACTTTGAATTTGTGTTCATGGGACAGAAATACAAAATTACCAACTAGGTGGAGCCGTCTCAATAGAAAATTTGCCATACAAAATTGGTACGCACTACAATTGTTCATAATTAGAATTATTTCGGAACACCTCTCAAAAATTGTATATATGGAATAGTTTGTTCTGAAACATGTTACATCGATCGATCAACCCCAAAATATTTAACAACAAATTGACTTAACCTTGAAGGACAAAAGCACAATCACAGAACGGATCAGAGACACAAATCACAAAAAGACCCTGAGTGGTTTCTGATTACAGTTCACTGAATTATGACAAAGAACGACGTTGGCCCATCTGAAACTCTAGATAACTCATTTTATCAAGAGGGCTAGTGTCCCCCAGTTTGTTCCAATATTTTACAGGTATTAGTGAATACACCATGGTTTTTAGACATCTAAGTCATAACCACACAACTTTCCCATCAATTTTTTTCATCTATAGGCAATAATAACGATGATAAGAGGTATGCAATCAATAGTGAATAACCTGGTACAAAAATTAAACTTGTATATCGAAGTTCTTCGCAGCACCACCCCTACATTCACAGTGACTTCAACGAAGTTAATACCTCGGATTTGCGCTCCTCGTTTATTTGAGCTGAAATATGAGCCCCATTCCAGAAAACAGCAGTTTTTCAGCAGACTTAGGAGTGCAGCTTGGTCGTAAGCCATTAGTTACATTTTCATGAGCTTGTATGGGAATGAAGCTCGGGTGGGATTTGGGTGTCGTGAATCTCATTAGGATTAGAGTGGAGATTAGGTTGATGGAACGAGACTGAAAATAAGGAAAACAAAAGCGTTGGTTCGTCCCTTATCTCAGGAATTGACGTATCTGATGAATTATCGGAATTGATGTGAGCCGATGTTTGCCGAGTGGAAAGATTGAATGCTGGCATCACTTTTCAGACACATTGGTGTTGCATAGTTTGTTATCTACCTAATTCCGGAAAGCTGAAAAATTTCCTTCGGGAAGGCCATCAAGAAACTCAACTCACTTATTTGAAAACTCATTCTGTGGAAGTAGTGCATTTCTCAAAGTGGTGTTGTGTAGTAGTGTTATGAAAAAACTCAAAGTCTTCTCCACAAATAGTTATCGAAGATTTTATTAAAAATATCCAAACATGTTTTGATCAATGTCCATTGATCATCTTCAGTGGAAAATCAATACTGAATACGTATGAAGGCGAGGGTACACAAGGTTATCCAAAAAACAAATACATTATTTTTATTACAAAAAACTCATGGTGTTAGCGCATATTTTTGAATCTGGGTTCAATGCCCCAAAAACGTACGTAACATAATGAAAATATGTTTAATGACCTAATCACACCATAAAAGTCGAACAAAAAATCAATAAATTTTTTGTTCGATTTTTATGGTGTGATTAAGTCATTGAACATATTTTCATTATGTTACGTTTTAAATTTTGGGGCATTGAACCCAGGTTCAAAAATATGCGAATACACCATGGGTCTTTCGTAATAGAAATAAAAGATGAATTTGGTTTTTGGATAACCTTGTGTACGTAAAACGAAAGGAGATCCCCAAGAAATTCCACAGCTGGGAATAGTCATTTGTCAAATGAAAACAAAGACAAATATAAACCCATAATTGGCTGTAACGATGTTGTGAACTTTGAGACTGTTGCTAAAAAAGGATATTTGCATGTCCAGAGATGACGAGCGAAAACTTGCAGCAGTTGTTGAAAAAAACAGCACCAGAAATATCCTTTCTTTGTGAGGATTGGAATAGAACTGACTATACTTCAACTTATAGGGTCAGTTTTTCACTTGACCATGTGGAAAAAGCCTATGATCCTACTATCTGGCCAAAAGGAGCAGCTATTCGTAGATTCAACTTTAAGGAACATTTTCGAAAAACAGTCAACCTCGAGCAGGATCCCTAAAACGAGGTTGTACCATTGATTTAAACTCCGAAAACGTGGCGAGTATGTTCCATATTAATATTCAGTGTTTATCTAACAAACTTCAACAGTTAGAAATATTCTTATTGAAGAATAAATTTCATGTACTTTGTTTATCAGAGCATTGGCAAACAGAATCTAATTTGAAATCTCTTAACGTACCTGGGTTCTCCCTCGCTTCTTGTTTCTGCAGAAAAGAAACCAGGCACGGCGGTGTAGCTATATTTTTGAGAGTCGGATTTAAACTTTAAAGTACTCAATATGGACAATTATAACAATGAAACTGACTCTGAATTCTGTGCAGTTGAATTACTAAACAAAAAAATTCTAATCATTACACTGTACAGACCACCTCTGGGAAACAAAGACATACTTCTCTCTAACCTAGATCATCTGTTGCACGACTTGTCATCAACTGACAGAAAAGTCGTTATTTTGGGTGACAACATAAATTTCAAGAATAATAACAGAGACTTACAAGAGTTACGTAGTCTTTTGAATTCTTTTGGGATGGCAATAACCATTACTGTACCTACCAGAATCACGTCTCACTCCTCAAACTGTATTGACAATGTTCTTACAAATATAGATCCACAATTATATGAATCTGGTGTCATAGAACCCTGTTTGTAGGACCATTCGGGTCATATTCTGTGCACTACAGGACACAATCAGAAACTCCTCGTATTGCATATCAGCGATGTGTACCACACAAAGGACTCACAAAACTGAGAAATAACCTGGCAAATTTTAATTGGAATATTTTCTATGAGAACCGTGATGTCAATTACTTGGCAACTCTGCTCATTGATGTCTACACAAAAAACGTAAATGGCTTCTTTCCACTTAAAAAATGCTCCGAAAATGAAAAATCTCCGGTAACTTGGTATAACGACTCCCTCAGGAATATGCTTACTGAGGTAAAATATATTTGCAATATTAATAATAATGAAGATGATTGGAATACCTACAAAAATCTTAAGACTATATATAGAAAATAGTTGAAGCAGGCAAAAAAAGCAGCTAATGAAAAGTACATCGTTTCCTCTGATAATAAATCCAAGGCTTGTTGGCGGATTGTCAATTATGAGAGGAATAAAAATAATTTAAATCAACCTATTGACGATATAACCCCAGATGAGTTCAATAACTTTTTCGTAGAAATTGCGGAAAATATTATCGCTTCCCTTCCAGAAACACAGAGTTGTTGAATTTCAAACCCTGTAAATGGATTTCTGTTGGGTGGTGTACAATAAATTTAAAGAAAGATGGCATTGTACAATGGAAAATTGCACGATAGGCAGCTATAGCGGCATTTTGGCCGATGCCTTTTTTTGAATTTTCCGAGAGCAAAAATTTTCCTTGATAAATTGTTTGTCAGAATATCAATATGAGTTTACCAGGTTAATTTTGTATCAAGCCATATTCCCAGTGATTTAACGTTTGTTTGATTTAAAATTTTTACGTTTTTGTTCGATTTTTATTTGGACATAGCTCATTTGCATTGAACCAGTGATGTGTCTTTCACAATGTCATTTACAAAAGATATCACATCAGTACAGTGATGTGTCTTTCACAATGTCATTTACAAAATATATCACATCAGTACATGTATTAAAGCGTTCAGCAAAAGTTGTGTCATCCGCGAATAAGCAGCAAGTGGAAAGTGGTGAGCTGTTTGGAGGATTGTATTATAAATATATATATATATATATATATATATATATATATATATATATATATATATATATATATACATATATATATCCTATATATAAGAAATAGAAAGAGGCCTTGTAATACACCATTGATAGCTGGAAGCATCATGCTCAGACTGTCCCTGGAGAATACACTTTGTGTTCTGTCCGATATGATGATGGTGGTTGTTTTGCCTCTTAGTCCATAGTGTTTCAGTTTATTCAAAAGAATATCTTTGGAAACACAGTCGAAGGCTTTACTGGGATCTAACAATATTCCTATTGTGAACTGTTTGTTTCCAAAACCCTCTTGGATGTAGGAGGATAGTTTCAGCAATGCTTTCAAAGTGCTTTTGTTTTTCTCGAATCTCAATTGTGCTTCTGTAATGTTATTCTAGAAATTTTTCTATTTCGATGGCAATACATTTTTCTATAATTTTTGCATAGATAGGAATTGGGGCAATTGGGTACAATTAATAATTATTCCTGAATCTCCAGATTTGTAAATAGGTACAATTCTAGCTATTTTCAGTTAACTGGAAATTTCGCCATACTGAAAAAAATTATTATATGAATTATTGGGGCTAATAATGGTGACCTATTTCGTTTGAACATTACCATAGAATAGTCAAAGATCGATGTCATTTGCATTAGAATTTTTTGAGGTTGTAATAATATTTTTCAATTCAGCTTCTGGGGTTGGATATCAAAAAGTGTATTTTCGGAGGTTTTTTGCTCCGGTCAGTAGTTTTTGTAAGATCAGCTAGATTCAGGATATTTCTCTTTTATTTCACCAGCAATATTCGCAAAATACTCATTATATTCTTCACTCGTGATTTTATTACTTAAGGGTGTTTCTTTGTTTTCTTTGCTGTTGTTTACATGTTTTCAGATGGTATTTTGTTGGTTACTTGATGTGACTATTTCCTTGGTCATTTGTTCTCTTTTTAATGTTATGAGAAATTGGTAACTTTTTTTTTTTTTTGAATTTAATCGTTCTCCAAATGGTTTTGTTCGATGGAGTCATGTAACTTCGTTGATTGATTCTTTAACTACTTCAGGATGTTCTGAGGAAACATTTTTAGGTTTGCTGTTTGTTTTTGGCTAGGGGAAAAGTAGATGTGATAGTTCGTGATAGTATTTTAGGGTATCATAGAATATGTCTACTGCAGCATACAACATACAATTCAGCCCAGCTCTGAAAAATGGGATATGATAGTCTGTTTTATACAAACCGGGAAAAATGCAGAGGCAGCAAGCAATTCGTACCACGAGAGGTATTCAGAGAGAAGACAACCTTTCAGAGACATTAACGCAAGATTGCGACCCAACCTAATTGATGGTGGTCAATTTGAAAAGAAAAAGCCAAAATTCTATGCATCAAATAGAAATAAGGAGTTGGAAGCAATAGTCGTTTTAGGAGCTGTTGCAAATAAAGCCAAAACGTCAACGAGAAATTTAAAAATATCAACAAGCCTACCAAGAACTAACGTTAGGCGGATTTAAAAAAAGAAAAAATTCAAGCAATACAGGACCAGAAGAGTTTATAAACTCAGACCGGGAAATTTTGAATGCCGCATGTTTTTTTGCCAGTGGTTCCTGGAAAATTGTCCTTGATTTTTTGTTAAATTGAATTTGGACAGACGAAGTTTATGTAAGCAGTGCCGGCATTTCCAACCGTTACAATTCATAAACTTGGGCACAATAAAATCCTCATTCTATTGTGGAGCAGAGAAGTCAAGGAAGATTTGGATTTAGTGTATGGGCAGGTGTTTCTAGGGGTAGAATTATCGGCCCGGTCATTTATAATGGCAGTCTCACATCTCAGAGGTATTTCGAAATTTTGAGGCAACAAATTGAACCCTTTGTTGATGACTTGCCGCTAATGGAGCTCAGGAAAATATATTTTCAGCAGGACGGGGCTTCGCCTCACAACACTGCAAATCTCAACAATTTTTTGGCTGCAAATGTTGGCCGGCCAGGTTACCGGACCTAACTCCTATGGACTTTTACCTCTGGCGAAGATTGAAAGATCTCATTTTTGAATTGCCGACCAACTCTAGACACGAATTGGAAGCGGTCGTGATGCAAAGTTTTGCTTCTCTCACTCCCCTGAAGAACTTTATTATTATTGTTGGAGTTTCATTTATTAGTAGTACATATAGTATACAATTTCATCAGTTTTATTGGAGCTATGAGTTTTGATTACTGCTGTGAATATATTTTCAACATTTGATAGCTACTATGAACACTTGCTTTATGTTTTATCGCCTCGTCGTCGAAAGCCTACTTGTTCAAGGTGTGCGTTTTAAAGTCTACATGAGAAAACCTAAATGCTCTGCATTTCAAAGCATCAAGTATGCTACATTTTTGGAATGATAATTTCAAGCCCTATTGAAATTTGCAAAAATATAGAGATTCGAAAAAATTAATTACTTACACCATTGAATTCTACTTGAGAAAGTGCTCCAGGAATGTTTTCATAGAAACAAAGAATTTTTGACAGGAAAAAAGTCACCTCAACTTTTCGAAAATGAACGTTTTCGAAAAACATACTGTGACTCAGAAACGATGATAGATATCGATATGCGGTTTTCACCAATGTTTTGATGTATATATGTTTGTTATGTGCTCCCCATACGAAATATATAATAAAAATCACCAGAATTTTGAAATCGATAATAAATTAATATGAAGTCCCCGCATAATCAAATCGTAGTAATTGTATAGTAATATCAAAAAAAAATTCAGTCTCCGAAGAACAATTCCTAAATCAGTCAATTACCACGTCTTTGGGCTTGAACTACACATATTGATTGGGACATGTTGTGAACAAAAACATATTTCTATCGTAACTGTAATGTTAATTCAATGTGAGATATTTATTCACAATAGTGAGTTGATCTTTTTCGCTAAATCTACATTTTTCAGCACGGTGAGGTGATTTCCTTCGAAGGTCGATACTTCTACAGATTTTCCACATATTTTCGAAAGCTCCCCATCAAGCTCAACTCCATTCATCAATCCTGCACTAGCTTTGAGTAGAACCACTTCAGATCCCGAAATGGAGGAGGGGTTATGCTTTTTGATCGCCTTCATTCTCTTAATGAGGCCTATGTAGGTTTTTTTCAGAAATTCTCTGGAATATGGGACTGCGTCTTTTACGATATCCAAAACATGTTCGATTCTTTCGTCAAGAGGGGTGTTCTCTATCAGCTCGGACTGGAAAAAAATATGTTAGATAAGTTAAACAGTATACATATATTGAATGTCATTTTCCTGGGTTATTCCTCGACATTACTGTCTTGATTGAAATGTCGGGAATTGTGAGAGATAAACATGATGAAATAAATCAATCAGTTGGTGAAACTATAGTTCAACATGTCTTCATGTAACTTCTCAGGTATCATCTGTATAAGTAATGTTTCTGGTACTATTGATTCAATAGAATCATCCGTAATCAAATATGAATGAGCAGAGCAACTATATTCACACTGTTGTACGATTGGTGAGAATACAGCAAGAAAAACACGATAATTTTTCAATGATATACCTAGTGATAATATACCATCATATAAAATGTTTACAAATCCCCACTGATGAATATAAAATTATTAATATAATCAGTACTTTCAACAAAAATGTCCTGATGCTGGAGGTTGAATCAAAAGAGATTTTGGCAGAACCATTAACCGTAAATCTTTCATAACAGAACTCTTTTTTTCCCAAGAATAAAAACATGCATCACCAAGAGCAGTATATAAAAGTGGGGATACTGAAAATCAAATGAAATTACAGGACAATAACTTCACTGAGTATATTCTACAGAATGAAAAATTATTATAGAAAACTGTTGATTCCATAGATAGAAAAATATGGATCGATTTGAATCAATTCTATAAGATTTAATTCTTCAATTGAAGGGAATAAGAGGCATTGTAAACAATCTCCTAGAATCTTACCTTGATTATTTTTTGACATTTCTAGAAATCAAAAGGAAACAATCAAAACATAATTTCATTGTAGGAATATTCTACCTAGAAAATTTGCGTCGGGAATAATTTGAGGTTTTTGCTCTTATTGTCTACAACGTTTATTTCTAATTTGACATCTATCATCAATTCGCATGAAAAGTGAGAAATGAATCAAAACCGGTTTATTACATTGTATCATTGTGCGAGGAAATGTCTTTATGATTGTAACATCAAAAAATGAACTAGAGAATACCACACGATAGTTCGATAAAGTAGAAGATAATTCTGCAGATTTCTTGCTCAAACTTATTGCCATTTGCAATAGCCACTCGAACCCGTTAATCTATGGCCTGGCAAAAGTTTTCGAAAATCTGTTGAGTTATTTTCACTTTATTCTCACATTTTGTAATATTACAACTGAAAATAGAACCATCAGGTCAAAGATAAATACATTTTTATCCAAAATATCATAAACAAAGGTGTTCCTCAAGGATCTGTCAGGTCCAATTCAAAATATTTCCGAAATCAATTTAACATGTGAATATACCATATATTCAGACGATACAATTTCTTCATATGCAAATAAATACCATACATTTCTGGAATATGTGATAAATGAAGACCACGTTAAAGGAGGCTTCACTTCAACCCCCTTTCTGTTAATTCCAATAGAAATCAATATATGATTTTCCATCAACGATATAAACAAAATTATAATCTTTTTATTCGAATGGAAAATATTTGTTTGAAAGAAACTCTACAAATTGAATACCTTGGTATATGGATTGATGAGCTATGTGAGCACAAAAATATCTTTCATTATTGGTGCCTTGAGAAGATTCCTGAACTGACATATAGATATATAGCAAATTCCATTCTTGATTTCCATATCTTCAGTCGAATAAACTATTTATTCAAGATTTGGGGATCTTGTTTACTATTTATTGGAATCCTCGTGATCAATATTTTCATAGGTTTGCAAAATTTCTTGAGTTTTCATCGCAAAAAAGCAATAAATTTTGCAATAATAATTATTTTAACATGTCATGATCAAAATAGTTGGTAAAACGGGATCATTGATTTTTATAACAATCTTAAATCACAAAACATGTTTTACAACTTTGTCTATTTCTGCTGGTTTATTACTGGTGATTTTGAAACAATATCTATATCTTGCATTTATTTGAAACTTGTGGAAAGCAAATGAACTCAGGAAATGGAATACTTACGACAATTCCGTTGAGAATGTCACTGCTTGCGTATTTATCAGTTATTTCACGTATAATAGTTAATTCGAAGATTTCTTCAGAGTCATCTGGGAGCCTCTTCATCGCGTCTATCAACCTGTTTGGAGCTCCATCAATCGCTATGAGTGTTCCTTTATATCCCTTGGATTCTAGAATGGCTACTACTTCCACGCCAATGTTAACTCCACAGGAATGAGCGACGATACAAAAAGATTTCTCCTTTGATAAGTTCTGCTCCATATGCTGAAAATTGAAAATCAATTATAGCTATGAAAGGTCCGATCAGAAAAACTTAGGAATAACAATACACCTGTGCATTAATTTACAATATCAAACACTAATTTTGATTTCTATAATTCCAAAGGCAAAGCTAGAATCGCACCAATAGCCAAAAGTGTCTTGAAAATACTCAAAAAAAATTATTTCATAGTGTAACAGAGTGAAACTTACTATCTATTCCAAAATAGTTAACAATTTGATCAAAAATCCTGATTATCTTCATGGTGCCCAGAGCTGATAACTCCCTTTTACAACTCTCAGAAATGAATGATAGTGAAGATGAAAATGAAGGCGATTAATAGAATCAAGTCATATTCATTGTCCAAAAGCCTTTAAAATTGTATATAAAACTACATGATATAATGTCAGTTTTCCCAAAATGCCATGGTTTAGCGAAATGCTACTGAAAAAATCAGGAAAGAACACAACTACGATATAATAAATAACTGAAATCAATATAAACAACAGTACAATACATTCCTAGAGAATTTTTATCCAGGTAATGGCAGTAGCAATAAATTGCAAGAGGCCGGAAGAATTCTCGAGAAATCCCCAAATAGTTTTTTGGAAATTACTTAGTTATAAGGTATGTTTTTTAAACCAAAATTTTACAGGTTTCTTTTGTTATTCCGGTTTATTGGAGTTATAGGTTCTCAAAAATTAAATAAAAAAAAAACTTCTATTCGATAATTCTTGTGTTTCCTGACAGGATCAATACCTACTTCTTGGACGCGCTAAGTTGAAATTCACGGCCAACGTCCATCAATGAAGAGATGATGATTTGGAAACGTTAACTGTCATATTCACTACTTGGCTTTCAATTTTCATTCATGTTTTCGACTGTAGTAAAATCGCCCTCTTGCAGTCGGTGACTGAACTAAGTCCGCCATAAAATGGACCAAAATGCAATAAATTGCGTACATATACACAGTATCAATTCTTGATTAAAAACTTGAAAATAAGATAAGATTTCACTTTTTTTTTTGTTTCGAGGTATTCTTGATAATCTGAGTCATCAGCTTATTCATGATTTCAAATTAAACTCTTGATAACCCCAAACTTTTCCAGATTTGATAATTTTTTTGGGATTTACCACAAATAACATGACATATATTGTCAATTGCGACTCCCACCTTAATATTGATCACATCGATTGATTGGCATATCTGTAGCCTTGTCGAAATTGATACGTTTTCGAAGGGACACGGGATTTTGGTCTACGATAAAACTCTTTGAAATAGAAGACATCGTGATTGCTCGATAGATGACGCGGGGGGCATATCAACTGGGCGATGATCGTATATCAGTCAATCGTGAGTCAGAACGTGTAATTGTACATTACCCCAAACACTAGATAGCCGCTGTGAACCGTTGAGGAGATCCCTCGACTGTCTTCCGTCTCCATTATGTTGTAGTATCATCAGAACTACATATGTGTGCCAAGTCTCAACAGAATCGGTTCGCAGGTGTAAAATCAATAAATCATCTCCTATTGTTCTACCCTTATAGACTGGTTCACAAGTTCCATTTTGTTCCAAACCTGGAGGTCTCTACCGAAAATTATGATTTAGGGCGCATTCGATTCGAAATGGCACCTAAAAAAGAGTTTAGCTGGAAAATTGGGCCGGAAAAAATTGCAAATATATGGTTCGGTTTTTTTTAAATATCTCAAAAACTATTTGAGATATCCAAAATTTGAACAGGTCCTTGAAGAGCAGGAAATTTTCTGAAAGAAAGTCACATCTCCCGGAACTGTGCCGGCAATATTAATAATTTTAATTTAGCGGCAAAAAAAGGCTTAGCTCCCGTGCGCACCGACCGAATGTGACACCTGACCAAAAAAAAATATTTTAACAGAGTAAATATCAATATTAAGGAATAAAAAAATTTATGTACAATCTAGACATATCAATGAACAATAATCCGTTGGAAAAAAAATTTACCTCCGTTTTTCAATTATTATGCCTTTGTTAATTAAAATTTTTTACTTGTTGTAAGTTGTTATAAAAACACTGATAATTGTTGAACTAAAAACCTAGATTTTCTTCTACTTCTTGGAGCTGTACCTCAAAGGCTTTAAGAGAAACCTGTTGGAAAAATTAAATAAAAACGGATTTTTAACTTTTTAGTTATCAATCAAAAGTATAAAAAAATTAAAAACGGATATAAAACAATTAAGGAAAGTTTTTTTTTCTATTATCTCTAATAATTTGTTTTCTCATTGCCAAAAGCAATATAAAAATGAATTTCTGAAATTTTTTACTCTTATTATTTAAAAAATTGTTATAAACAAATGCATTGATTATGAGATTTGAACAAAATTTTTTTTGGGAATCTAGTCACTGATATGAATAATGATTTTTCAGCAAAAAATCATTTCTCAAATAAAATAATTTATTGCTAAAAAACGCACTTGCTAATTAACAATTTTTTTTTTGTTAATATGAATATTAAGAAGCAATTTTTTTTAAATCATTATTTATCACGTTCTCTTATATAGCTCAATTTGTTTATCAACTTTCGAAGAATAAAAAATACTTGAAGTGTTCTCTTCGTATTTTCAATAGTTTATAAGATATTTGAACTGATGAGTCAAAAAAAAAATTCAAGGAAATTATATAAATCATATAAAAAAAGTGAATGAACAATTGAGTTAGAGCTTTGGTTAAAACTTTGTTCATTGATCAATGTAGAATAAAAAAGATCGGAAGTGTTCTTGTCGTATCTTCAATAGTTTATAAGTTATTTTATTAGCAATGAAGAAGAACAGAAAGGGAGCGACAGGTCAAAGTTCACAAAATTTTTCAAAATTATATAAAAAATTGAGAAAAATGTTTCCCATAAAAAACGACACATGGTTGTTTTCAGTAGTTTTTTTAGGATGTAAAAAAATATAGCACAAAAATTCATTTGTTTATAAAAAAAAATGTTTGATAAACAAATGGAAAGTGAATATATTTTTCTTCCTAATATGAGAGAACGTGATAAATAATGATTTGTAAAAAAAATGTTTCATACATTCATATTTAACAAAAAAAATGTTAATTAGCAAGTGCGTTTTTTAGCAATAATTTTTTTTATTTAAGGAATGATTTTCTGCTCAAAAATCATTATTTTTATCAATAAATAGATTCCCAGAAAAAATTTTGTTCAAATCTAATAATGCATTTATTTATAACCATTTTTTAAATAATGAGAGTAAAACATTTAAAAAATTCATTTTTATATTGCTTCCAGCAATTAAAAATCAAATTGATAGAGATAATAGAATAAAATAACTTTCCTCAATTATTGTATATACGTTTTCATTTTTTATACCATTGATTGGTAATAAAAAAGTAAAAAATCAAAATATTTCGATTTTTCCAACGGAAATCTTTTTTAAGCCTTTGAGGAACAGCTCCAAGAAGTAAAAAAATTCTAGGTTTTCAGTTCAAAAATTATCAGGGTTTTTATAATAACTTTCGACAAGTAGAATTTGTTTATTAACAAAGGCATAATCAATTGAAAAATAGAGGTAAACATTTTTTGCCGACGGATTATTGTTTATTGATATGTCTAGATAGTACCTGAATTTCTGATCCCTCAATATCAATATTTACTTGGTTAAAATGATTTTTTTTGTTCAGGTGTCAGATTCGGTCGGTGCGCGTTTTCAGCCTTTTTTTGCCGCTAAATTGAAATAATAAATATTGCTGGCGGAGTTCCAGGAGGTCGGATTTCCTGTCATGAAATTTCCTGCTCTTTGAGGATCTTTTTTGAAATTTCGGATATCTCAACAAGTTTTTGAGATATTTTCAAAAAACCGAACCATATATCTGTTTTTTACTTAATTGTTTATAACTTTTGCAATTTTTGCCGGCCCCAATTTTCCAGCAGAAAATTTTTTTAGATACCATTTTGAATCGAATGCACCGTAAATCATAATTTTCGGTAGTGACCTCCAGGTTTGGAACAAAATGGCACTTGTGAACCAGTCTATTACGGGTGTAATTTTTTTTAAATTCAATCGGAACCAACTTCCATGCATTCCCTATACAATGAAAAAATCTGTTAAGAAGTAAAACTCCAGTGCGTGAACCAACAATCATCCCCCATTTCCCAACCCTTAGGAGTGGATTTTTTTTCAAATCCAAATGGGATCAACTTTGAAGTATACCCCTATCCATTAAAAAATATCATGAAAATCGGACGTATCTGTGAAAAGTTATGCGTTGTCATACATAAAAAAATATACGCCTCGACTAGAGATCGTCCTTTTTTTTTCGTCGGTTAAAAATGGTTGACTTACAGGTATATATGACTGGGCCATTTCAACTATGTCTTCTGATGGATTGTTGTAATCATACTGGAGACCGAAGATACGTGCATTCAACATCTGTGCTAGAGGTTGCATAGATTTTGAGTACCCTTCAATACCCGCTATGAAATAGACAATGGGCACTTGATCTCCGGTGACGATGCCTCCCATCTCGATTATGGAGTCTTGATCACCTAGTTCGTTCGGTAGAAGAATAGCCATTAAGTCTTTCAGATGAATATCCACTTCAGTGACTCTTTGGTCTGTTATTTGGGAGTTTCTTTTACACTCGAGCTCTAGAAGTCTGGAACAAAGTTAATGTATCACATTACAATTCAACTTTGGTGAGGAAGAGGTTCATAATATACAAATACAAAATGAACAAAGAATGTATCCATTGATTCTAAAATGTCCATCAATCAAGCTAACGAATCGTGTGTCAGTGGCAATGAAACATTTTCTTTGGAGACAAAAATAGCATTTTCATTTTTGCATGAACTCTTCAAACAAAAATTTGAGGAGAATTCAAATCTAGGATTTCCCAACGTGTTTCACACATTTTTTTTTTTTTTTTCGATATGTGATCCTTTCCAATTCAAATTAAAAATATAAAAAATATATATTTAAAAAAACTTAAGAACACGCATCCAACGCAGTAAAAATTAAAGAATTATTTTATTATTCAACGACTCTGCCGAAAAGCATAGGGTGCTTTTTGGTAACGTATCTTTGAGAAACATAATACTTTCAGAGTGAGATTCCAGAGCCGGCAAGCCCACCTCATTTTAGCAAAGCTGAAATTTCAAGAATGAATAGTGTGATATGTTGTTGAGAACGTATGTAGTTGAGAACCTGCTAGCTTGAAAGCGGGGCCCTTTCACAGGTATCAGGTGCAGAAGTATATGAAAAACGTACGTTAAAGTATGGTAATGCGATTGGCAATTAATATCGTCCAGTTAGCCGAGCGTTCTAAGGCTCGAGATCTAAGCTCTGGATCTCAAAAGTTTGCAAATCTCCCACGCCTGTCGATTCTGTTTTATTTTTCACTTCGAAATTGGTAAATGATTCAGTTTTCATTTCTCAATTTTGATGGAAAAAATTAAATAAAATAACTAATAAAAAACTTTTTGGAAGACAAGCTTCCTTTTAAGCCGTGTACTAAAACGTATGAAATAAGTTTAAGTCATCGCTGACAATGATTTAATTATTTTTTATTGAAATATTTGCTTTCAACAACCTTTTCGCGCGAAGTGTTCATGAAAGTAGGTACCTAATAATTCCAGTGATTGGTTGGTAAGTAACAACAATAAAATTTCTCGGGCTCTGCATAGAGGAAGATTTATAATTGACAAAACATTTTGAAAAATTAAGAAATCAAATAGCCCCGATAATTGGAATATTTCACGAAATAAGAAATTCCATACCGTGGAAATATTCGAAATCAATATACTTTTCTTCAGTATATTCAAAGCTTCAATATTCAATAAGAGAATGGGAATTGGCAACAAAACATTCAATAAAACCATTTACGACACTTAGAATAAATTTATAAAATGCATATTCAAACTGAATTACTAAGAATCTACAGTTCATTTATATGAACCGAAGAACTTACTTGATATTTATTCATTAAATAAACTCAAAATTTTTATATTCGATCACCTAGTAAAGAATGATATGAAAACTTCAAATTTTATTAGTTAATAGTGATCAACACAATCATCTAACTAGACATTCAAATAATCTTACATCAATAATAATAATTAAAACGAATATTGGCCAATAATCAATATTCTACAATGGTATAAAATTTTATAATAATTTAAAGAAATCTCTAAAAAAATATGGCAAATTGAGATTTAAAAATAATTTTTAAAAATCATTATTATTCCGAATTGAAATAAATTTCTGATTTCATTGCTTATTCAATATTCTTAGTGGTATAAAACTCTATAATAGTAAAAAAAAGGAATATGAAGAAAAAATATATATCCACTGACTTCAAAACATAGATTTTTTACGGTATTGACCTTCCATTTTTCACTGTATTGAATTTCAATACAATCACTTGACAATGAATGTTTGTAATATATGATAGTTCAAGATTCTCATTATAAACATGTATGTTTCTTAGTATCAATGAAGTTACTATTATTAATATCAGTACGAAAAACATTAACTAATATTTATTCATATGGTTCAACTTTGAATTCGAGAAATGTTCAATACAATGATGATTTGTTTGACGGAGGAAAATAAACTCAAATAGTGTCTGATTGACACGAACTGGTTGAAGAAACATGATTTTGAAACCTCTTCATTACCTTCCATAAGTCAGTGTTCTCAATTCTCTGGAGGACAGAATCATGTCAAATTCCCTTTCCAATACTTGTCGGATTTCCACGCCATTCATTGAATCCATTCCCAATTCGGCTAATGTTGTCTGTGTACTGACTAACTTGTCATCCATTATACCTAGTGAAAAAAATCCAAATTTTTCTCATGCTCACGAAGGTGTTCTCACTACGATATATGCAACGAAATGGGCTGATGGTGAATAAATACGAGTAAGAAATGGACATGCCATAATGGTTTGGAACTATACTTTTCCTTCGACTAGAAAGATATTATTTCTCGCAATTGTATGATATACAGTGCGGTCCATAGGTATGGAATAAATTAATTTTCAGCGTTATTGAGTATTTGTTTGGAAAAAACCTGAAACAGGTCGATTTCTATTGTCAATTTGACAATTTACAGTATGAAAATATTACCCCCTCCTTGCACCCCCCCCCCTGAATTATGAGCACCATCTCAAAAATTTCAAATGGAAAGGGGGGTCGTGTGAACCTTGTTCGAAAGGAATTTTTATTCTCTGTTCAGAAATATTGAGTTTTCAATTTTGGTGCAATCATAACTGAGAAAATCTATTTTGAAAATGTAAAATTTTGATAGAATGAATGAAATAATGTCACATAATGTTTAGGAAGTATTTTTCAATTTACTTTACAATCAAATTGAATGTTCAAAATGACCACCATTCACTTCTTGACAATAAGCAAGTCGATCTTGGAATTCTCGTACAACATTTTGTAGGACCTCAGGGGTTATGTTGTTAATTTCTTCCATTATCCTAACTTTTAAATCTGCAATATTGTCTGGTCTATCGAAATATACTTTTGATTTTAAATAATCCTATAAGAAATAATCAGGTATTTTCTTATCTGTTCTGCTAAACGTCAGGAAGAAGTCGTTCAAGACACCAAAAAATTATTCACAAAACCCACATAAATAATGATTGTTTATTGCAGAATATTTGTGGGTGTAATTGATTTAACTATGGCTCATTTATCCAAAACTCAAAGGATAGACATTTCAATTATGATTGGATGCGGTAATAAAACAAGAACTCAAAATGAAGTTTGTAAAATATTTAATAATGAGTACCTTGGTCAACACGTCTCACAGTCTACAGTTAGCAAAATAGAAACAAAATTTCATGAAACTGGATATGTAAAAACTATTCAAAAACCAGGTAAAATTTAAATTGGACGAGGAAAAAAAGTTAGATGTACTGTTAGCAATTGAGGAAAATCCGCATATGACAAGTAGACAACTTGCCGCCGACAATGAAGTAACTAGATCATCTTTATTGAGAGCTTTTCATAAAGAAAAATACCATCCTTATGAAGTTCAGTTGGTGCAGGAGTTAAATGAGGATGATCAAGATAGAAACCAACAATTCTATGGACTGATGATGGACAGAAGGAAGCAGATTTGCAGTTCATAAGCAAAATTGTTTTTTTTGCTACTTTTCATTTAAATGGAACGATTAATAGACAAAACTGTAGATATTGGAGCAGAGAAAATTCCCATTGGATGTGTGAGGCTCACACACAATATCCAAAAGAAGTGAACGTTTGGGCTGGTATCATCAACAAAACAATTTTTGGCCTTATTTTTTTGAATGGTGAGGTTTATCTAGATTTTTTGATGAACTTTCTACAGCCTACATTAGATAGACTTTTTCCTGATGTTAATGATCCAAATGCAATGGATAGATATATCAATTTGGTACCAACAAGACGGAGCTCCACTGTATTACAAACGTATTGTAAGAGATTATTTGAACGAAGTTTTTCCCAATAGGTGGATTGGAAGACGTGGAAAGACAGAATGGCCGCCTAGATACCCCGATTCGACTCCTCTCGATTAATTCTTATGATGTTATTCAAAATCAAAGGTATATTTCAATAGACAAGACAATATTGAGAATTAGAAGTTAGGATGACGAAATAAATCAACAACATAACTCCTGAGGTCCTACAAAATGTTGTACAAGAATTCCAAGATGGGCTTGCTCATTGTCAAGAAGTGAATGATGGTCATTTCGAACATTTAATTCAATTGTGAAATAAATTGAAGAAAACTTCCTAAACATTATATAACATTATTTCCTTCATTCTACGTAAAGTATCAAAATTTAACATCAAAATTCAGAGGGGTGT
Source organism: Gonioctena quinquepunctata (assembly GCA_018342105.1). Classification (NCBI taxonomy): domain Eukaryota; kingdom Metazoa; phylum Arthropoda; class Insecta; order Coleoptera; family Chrysomelidae; genus Gonioctena; species Gonioctena quinquepunctata. The sequence goes on along the minus strand of JAFIRS010000209.1, from coordinate 67,805 downwards.
CAAATTGACAATATAAATACATAATAACGCAAAAAATGAATTCATTCCATACCTATGGACCGCTCTGTATATTACTTTCCCTATGATGGAATTACAAGTGGAACATTAGAAAGGGGTACTTAATGAAAGCTAAAAAATAACTGAAGTTTCTTAGCGTCGAATAAATACTTAATAATCGTTCATCACAAATAAATAACATTGCTACTATAAATAAACAAATTGATTCATCTTCTAATATCAAATTTTTGGCTAAAACTCCAATATCACTCTTAATAATTGCTCAAATATCACATTTTCATGCAAAATAACTTTCAAAAATAACTCATAAACAATAAATCTGATACTTTATTGAGAAAATACTCTGGCAGTTTATAATTACTTGAATCTAAAATATTAAATACATTTTTTTAAATCAAAATTGTCCTATTCCTGAAAGATCAAATCAAAAATAATCTGAATTTTATATTTTTGTCAAATTGAACTTTCAAAAGAGGTGTTGCAAAAAATAATGTTTGCTACTCGTTGACTTAGGACAATCGTAATAACAACATTTTTTGCTCTAAGGTTTATTTACATGAGGACTCGAGTGCTTGTCGTTTTTTCGCCTACGGCCCGTAGCGACATCTACCACACTCATTCATCATGTGAATGCATCATATACAGGGTATCCCAAATTCGATGGCATATTAGACGTTTCTGGAGAACGGGACACAGGAAAATTTTGAAAATTCAGTTTCTTTGGTAATTAGTTCTGTTTTATCGATCCAAGATACTTTCAACCCTTCGGCGTTGCCACTTATATATATTGAAAATCAGCAACAACTTTGATTTCAAATGAGATACCCTGTATTTTATTCAATTTTTTGCTTTGCTATTGCTTCACGATCATTTTTGTTTGATACTTCCCTATACCTATCTCAAACGATTTTCGATAAATTCATTGATTTCCTTATTTTTTGTGCAAAACATAGCTTCATTCAAATGTTTATTACTGCGATATTTGGACCCGTACAAAGCTGAAATTTTGAGTGTTGTTCACCAATATTATGTGCATTGGTTATGTTCACATGAATTTGTCCTTCATCATACAGGATCGTTAAAAATTTGTGATTTTTTCGATAGATATAAAAATCGAATATCCTGAAAGGCGATTAAAGTTCCTTTCAAATGAATGAACCTATACCTTAATGGTCTGGTTTCCGGAATAAAAGCAAGTTTCTGAGGAAATTTGAAATATCTGCATTTGAATATGTATTATTATTCATTTTGACAGAAACATCATGAGAATCACTGAAAGATTGTCTTGCTTTTTTCTGTTCTCGGCACACTACTCCATTTTCATTTACCAGTATAGCAAATCGAAATAGGTAATATTACCCAATTGAAATGATCTGATTGAAAAATCAAATCAATCTGGAATGATTCGCTTCAAAATGTTCATACTTTGGGTGTACAGCTGAAACTTGAGTTTTTTCTAACTCTCAGATGATGCAATTCAGTTTCAGCAAAGATTAATCGAAAAAATATCTCAGGATTTTTTTTAAATAGGTTTGAGTCATACTCGAAAAAACGCCTATTGGTATTTATTTATTAGATCATCCTGTATATATCATTTCAGTTCAGATTCCAATCTGACTTTTTTCGAGTATGAATCATATCTATTTCCAAATTTTTCTGAGATATTTTTTTAATTGATCTATGCCAAAACTGAATTGCATCTGAGAGTTGGAGTAAAATTCAAGTTCCAGCTCTACTTTCAAAAGTGCGATGAAATTCTGATCCCAAGATTTTTTCTGATAAAGAAAACTGCGGGTTCTAATGCACTTTGGGAGTATTGAAAAAAAATTTATGAACATTTCTCTAAATTACAAACAGCTATTTTACAGGCAACTTCTATGGTCGATTTATTTAGTTTACAGAAGACTCTTCCACATGGATCAACTATTTAATAAATTTGAGTCCTGTGAAGATATTTCATATCGATTTGTACTCATTTCGATAGTCGATAGAAAAAATATAAAGCAATTACTGTTTCAAAATCAGTGAGAGATACGTCTAGGACATGCTTGGTGAAAGTTATTGGTATTTTTCAGTAGAATCCGAATATGGCATAATATACAGGGTGTCACATTTGAATAAAATGACTTATGACCGTGTTTCCCAATCACCTACAAGAATATGTTTTTCAAACACCCTGTATGAAATATGGTCGAATTATTCGATGTTACTGAAACTCCTCAATATTTTCTGGCTGAAAGTCGAATTTGAGTCCTGTATGGGTCACAGATAAGGAGGTATTTGAATTCAAGTTGGTCTCATTTTGGTAGCAAAACAATTACAAAATAATCAATATTCAATAAACGGTATAGGTAGGTATATGACATGTTTAGTAAAAGTTATTTGTATGTGTCAGTTGAATCAAAAAACCGAATGAAATACTGGGTATTCCATTTGAAATTCGAAAGTTGATATTAGTTACAAGTATATGTGGCAACACTGCAACCGTAAAAATATGTTTAAGAGCTAGATCGCGGTTTCTTATGGTGGATACGAAACTTCGAGTATTTATATCTCAGATCTCCAGAAACGTCCAATAGGCCATCGAGCTTGGAATGCCCTGTATATTATTCATTCTGTGTACAATCAGTTCAGCATTTTATCATTCATACACTTCAATATACTACAGAACCTTCTGCATGTTCTCACTATAATGTTATCACATTGACCATGAAGATAAACAATTTCATCAAAATTTCGTTCGAATAGTTATTGCCTTCCATTTGTGGTAATGAAGGCGCAAATGTTTTATTATTGATGCACTAATTGTCGAATCTTCATAATGACGTATTCCATGACATATTATAAAAAATATGGCAAAATAATACGATTTTTATAGAAACTTGCTTTTATTTCGGAAACAAGACTATTTAGGTGAAGGAAAATAATGCATAATTTGAAAGGAACTTCAATTGTATTTCAGGATATTTGATAATATATAGGGTATTCCATTTAAAAAAATGTACCTTTCACCATTTTTTATCTATCGAAAAAATCACAAATTTTGAACGACCCTGTATGATGGAGAACGAAGTCCCCCAGGCATAATTGATGTGCAGAACATTAGTAAACTACACTCGAATTGTCAGCTTTGTATGAGTCCAAATACCACAGCGCTGAAAATAATTTACATCGATAGGGCAAAACCAATTACCCAAAAAAAAAACAAATTTTCGAAATAATCCTGCATCCCGTTCTCCAGAAACGTGTAATGAGTGATCAAGTTTGGGATACCCTTTATATGAAGCTCATATTGCAAAAATATCATTGTCAAATGATTCGCCACCTAGTTCACTTGTTTCATAAAGTACTTTCACTTGATATTGGTGTGAGATAACTGGCGTCAGCAACCATGTCCCAATCCGTTCTATTATCTTCCTTCTGAAACCACCTTGACCTCCTGATGAAGGCCAAGGTCAAACTTATTCGAAAAAAAAATAAACAGCGTATTGACAAATCGAGTAGTTTAACTACTGAAGTCAGCTATGAACTATTTCAAGAATGGAAAATGGACTCTCACTATGAGTAATATCATTCCAAGACAGCAGCAGATCCGGATGTTCAAAAATGCATTCAAGTATTTATATTTCAAATAAATCAAAATAATTAAATAAAATATTGTGTATATTTGATGTACATACCTATAATACCCAGTACAGTAGACGTTAGACTAGCCTTATTCGAAATGTTTTTTTTTTCTGCGACGACCATACTCGACACAATAGTCGTGGACTTTTGTCGAAGGAAAAGGTCCATGACTTCCATACAGCTGGATACCCTCTGTTGTAGGGTTCCACTTATTTCCAATTCTTTATGTCCTTCACGCATCTCGGCGACAAGCCCAACCTGGAATTCAGGAAGATATAATAGTTGTCAAGGAACAATGCATCCCTTTAATGGATTTTTCGAAGAATCCCAAATAATTTTCCATTCATTATTTTTATTCAAAATATAATTGAACTGAGATGTGAGAGAAACAGGTTATAAGCAATGAAAGCAGTGGGTGCCCGTTGGTTTTTGTTTCGATTCAGTTGATGAGGATATCATGCACATAAAAAATCATGGTACAGAATGTAGTATGAATCAAACTCAGCTGTTTTTCTGGCATATTTTATATTTGTTGTTTGAAGCACAAATCCCCACTTTTCATTGTCTTAATATTTGCTCCTTATTAGATACTGTCCTAAAACATTTTTTTTTTCAGTTCAATAACTCATGTTACTCCCAAACTTCCGGCCTAGCTATGAGTGGCAATCTCTCCCCCCTTCTAGCAGAAATCTTTCTCCATAATCTTGAACAAAAACTACTTGAATTCAACCACTTCCACAAAATTTCTTTCTGGTACAGATATGTCGACGATTGTATTGTTCTATTCAATGGATCTATGCAAGAGGTAGAATCTTCATTATTCTTTTGAACTCCTTGCATCCAGCCATTAAATTCACTATGGAAATCGCTAACAATAACTCACTACCTCTTTTGGATCTCCCAATTGATATGGACAACAAAACATTTAATTTTTCCATCTACCGCAAACCCACACATACTGATTCTATAATCCCCTTTTCATCTTTACACCCTAATCAACACAAGTTTGCCGCTTTTCACTCTCTATTTCATAGATTATTCTATATTCCATTAAACGCAGACAATTTCAATCGAGAACTAAACACAATAAATCAAATTGCCACCAACAATGGGTTCCCTGCCCACATAATTCATAGAATTTATAAAAAACACTTACATAAATCATTGAACCTTAGTCTATTACCTCTACAACATCCTAAAATAAACTTTTTATCTATTCCTTCCCTTGGTGAAGTATCCTATGACATACAAAATATTCTTCGCCGCTACAAGGAGAATATTTGAATCTCTTTCTACACCACTGACAATATAGGTGGTAAATTGGTAGACACTAAAGACCAAACGCCACCCTTATATGAATCAGGGGTATACAAAATCTCTTGTTCTCATCCTAATTGCAATTCTCAATACATCGGTCAAAGTGGCCGTAGGATCCATATAAGGGTATCGGAACATACCAAAATCATTGAGAAATTCATAAACACGGATCTTGAATCCTACAACATAAAAAGTTCATTCGCCAACCATATCCTCAATTCTGAACACCACTTTGATATTAAACAAGACCTTACAGTTTCACACATTTGCTCTTTTGAATTTACTCGAAATCTTTGAAATAAATAACACTTTGAAAGATGCCTCTGTCAACTCTCTGGATGAACAGCTCAATTTTGATTGTTCATAATAGTTTAATTCATAAAATTTTCTATAGCCTTCACAATTTTTTTCACAAACTTCAACGTGTGGTTATTCGATTTGCTCCGATCTTACACTCGCCTTATCATGGAAGTTACAATTCCACTTGCTGTGTCCCAACCCTCACTCTGCAGTCTTTTATTCTATGTTCTATGCACTCATGACAGTTGACAACTCCATTTATCATTTCGCATTTAATGTCATGGAATGTTTACACATCGTGCTAAATTTGATAGTTTGTTATAATTCTATCTTTAATATTGATTATAATGGTTCTTTGCTATATGTACTGTGACATATTATGTTCGGCCTCGTTCCTATGGAGGAACAGTTGTCCTCCAATCTAAGTGGTGGACATAACCTGATGGATTATTTACCGTCAGAAAGTTTTGATTTGCTCTGCCACGGCTGTACATTGGTCTCAGATGGAGTAATCGATTCACTTCATTTTTTATAACCTTCTGATGTATTACTCAACTGTAGTTTTTAATTTTTCCCCCCCATGTAAGTACATGAAAATATTTTTGTATCATTGGATTTCTATCGATATATTCTCTTTTTAAAATGTTTTGACATTAGCTGAAGATGGTTCCGTCTGGTACCGAAACATGTCTGTTTATTTAGAGTAAATAGATGTTGTGGAGACAATTTTGAGATTATTTCCCTCTTCATATTTTATATTGATAATGAGTTTCAAATTTCTCCATGAATATAATAATGTATGACAAAACAGCGGAAAAAATTCAATTTTCTCTTCAACCAGGCAAAAATGGAAGGTATCTACTGAGGACACTCACCACTCCTCTTTGATGAAACATCTAACACACTCGTTTCAATTAGATTCATAAAAAATTACCTCTCCTACAGCTCCCCATTGAATAACTAGTGCTGGCAAGCCATCTCTACTTCTTTGCTCACATATTCTTTCCATAACAGAATTTGCCATTCCATAATTCGTTTGACCAGGATTTCCTCGACCACATGAAACTGATGAAAATACTACGAATTCGCTGAAATGATAAATATTTTCATTTATTTGAACATGAACAAATAGGAGCATGGGCACCGGTGGATGGTCAGGTTGACGATTGTCTTATCGATATCTGAGCCGAGCAAAATCAGGCGCGTTTAGTTCAAAATGTAACAAAATCCCAACAATCAATATTATATACTCCGAAGAAATATGCTCTACTACCACCATTTCAAAAAATAATGATGGGTATTGAACACAAACATTTTTTATATCCCCGATTATCACAAGTTGCACCGATCGATATTTGCTAGATACAAGTGTCACGGGTGAAAATTCATCTACTGTAACATTACATTACTCTTCATACAACTCGAACATTAAAATTCTCAATTCAAATGTACAATGTCTGTCAACCAAAAGAAACTTGATTAAGCAATATTTGATTGATATTAATCCAACATTTCTCTGCTTCAGTGAACACTGGGCGAATAATGAACAAATTATGGATATATCGAGAGGTTAGTAGATACAGTAGACTAGCTCAGAAGCATGAAAGAACGATAATTCTTGCAAAAGGAAGTGTCATGAAAAATGTCACAATTCATCATATATCTGTGATTTATCAATCGAATTGTCGTTTGACTGTTCTGCAATCTCATTTAGAAAGAACTGTTATAATTTGTTTTTATAGATCACCCAGTAGCAATATAAATATGTTCTTCATTCAACCATCCTGTTTATTAGCGAAATTACCAAAACTATGAAAATGTATTCATATGTATGGTGACTTCAACACTGAGCTTAACGAGGGATATCAACACAATAATGCTTAATGACATGGAATAATATCTCTTTTCGATGAGCCAACACGAATTGGACATTTAGGTAATCGGGAGACTATGAGTAGTATAGACTATGTATTGACTGACATCAGTAGAGAAAGCTAAGTCCTTAGCAATTCTGATCTAGGCTTATCTGATCACTTACAAACTGTTGTCTGGAAAAATTGAATTATATCCAATAACACTGGAGAAACGGACGTACCTTATACATTTCGAAAAATTACCGATATCTCCATAGCTGAATTCAAAAAACTCCTTACTGGTGACATGGAGATCCTAAAAAACTTTGCTATCATCATGTTTACCGATAAAAACGAAGCTTTCGGTGTTTTCTGGGAATGCTTCCATTCATAAAACTTCTCAACAACAAAATAACAGAATTGCCCTTTCTGTCCCACAAAAAGAAAAATTTTAGATTTTAGGCACATGAATTATCTGGGAGAACTCTGAAAATAGAAACACTGCATATAGGATAGCAACGAGTAGTTTAGGAAATGAAATACGCCAGGAGAAGATTAATCTATATATGGAAAAAGTTAATGATTCCAGCAATAAAAAAAAACTCTCTGGAATATGATAAAGCAGAGCCTAGAGCCCCCAGTACCCCAAAGGCCTCCGCGTCAAAGGAACCAATGCAACTGAACCCAACGCGAAAACCAACTCAAGAAAAGCCATGAACACGGTCAGTGAACAAAAATTAAAGTAAAGTACAGTGATGACACCTCAACTACAGTAAGACTTTCATTCAACTCAAATGTAAGTTACACATATACACTGTTTTATATTTATATACATATACATAGTCATACACTTTTTCCATCAGAGATTATTGATAACTAAAGTGGATGAGTATATTTTTTACACTTTACATTTCTACTTATATTTACTCTTTCAACAAATATCTCATCACACACCAAGAGTTTTTCTATTTTCATACTTCCTAAATTAGTGCGTATACTTCTACAAGACTGAATGGATCAATATATCTGAGATTTCACTACTAGTGAAGTAAAAACAGAGGAAGTATCAAGTTTCAAGGAATACGATGATATTTTGAAAATAAACAGTAACTGTGAAAATTTTAAGATAATTCACAAAAATATCAGAAGTATAGGTAATAACTTCAATCAGTTACTTTGCTACTTAGAAGAACTCACAGAGCCACCAGAATGTATTGTTTTAACCGAGACATGGGACTTGAAGTATTTGGGGTTATACAATATACCAAATTTTGATATTATTTATAATTATGGGGACTATAACCAAAATGACGGTACAGTGATATATATATATTAAATCTGATATCCAACACGTTTATGAAATAGTAGATTTTTCCAATCATTTAAAATTCATTTCTCTGGAGTTAAAATATTGTGATTAAACCACCCGAATACTAGCTGGCTATAGACCTCCTGCATACTGCGTGGAAATGTTTCTAGAAAATACGAGAAATATGCTGGAAAATTTGACAAATAGCCCAGATTATACACTGTTCCTAGGTGACATCAATATTAACATCAAAGATGATGATGAAATAAGCACCGAATGTTTAAAGACTATGCATGAGTTTGGCTTTATATCTATGATCAATAATTATACTCGGGTAACAACAAACGGTAGGTTTAGATCATATATTTGTGAAAACATCCACAGATCATGAACTCATTCTACCCATAATAATACAAACGAATGCAACTGATCATTCCACAACAACTTTACAAATCATGTACGAGAATAAATATAATAAAAATAATAAAATAATAGAAAAGCAAGAAAAAACTGCATCAATTCAAAAATAAATTATGATCAGCTCGCAAATAGACTACGTAACTTCAATTGGGATACTGTCTATGAAAAGGAAAGTGCAAAAGCTGCGGCAAATATTTTCATGGATATCTTGGATAACGAAATAAAAAATTGTACAACAACCCACAAATATAAAGTAAAGAAACGTGAAATATGGATCACCAATGGACTCATTAAATCCATGGGCACACGGGATAAGATGTATCAAAAACTACTCAAGGAGCCAGATAAAATAGCATTGAAACAAAACTACACCCAGTATAAAAACTACGTGAGAAATTTCCTGAGAGTAACTAAGCTGCAATACTATCGGAACAAAATTCAAGAAAATGCACAAAATAGTAGCAATTTATGGAACACGGTAAATGAAATATGCCCAAAAAAAAATAGAAGTTCTCGGGATATTAACGTGATTAAACATGATGGAAAGAAAAAACAAATGAAAAAAACGTTGCGAATATATTCAATGAGCATTACTCCAAAATTGGTGAGAAGCTTGCTGAAAAAATTTATAAAGACCCAAATTTTACCCCTCCCAAAAAAAATAATGTTTTGACTTCGTTTTTCATGAAACCAACACACGCTGATGAAGTAAGTAGTATCATTTCATTACTGAAAAATAAAAAATCACCCGGAATAGACGGAATAAGAACAGAAACAGTTAAAACTTTAGCACCAATAATAAAAGAACCAATGGCCTTCATATTCAATAAATGCATTGAACAGGGTCATTTTCCCTGCATCTTCAAAAAAGCTGTAATAAAACCAATTTTCAAGGCGGGCAGTAGTGATGAAGTTATAAATTACAGACCGATTTCCCTAATCACTACTGTTGCGAAAATTTTCGAAAAAATTATAAAAAAACGTCCAAATGACTACCTTACCAAAAACAATATAATCTCTGATAGTCAGTATGGATTCAAAGAGGGAATATCAACCCAAGATGCAATTCTCGCTCTCACCACAGAAATGTATAACGCTTTGGATAAAGGAAAACCTTCTCTGTGCGTTTTCGTAGATCTTTCCAAAGCATTTGACACAGTGAGTCATATCCTACCCATCGAATGCCTGGAAAACATTGGCATAAGAGGCATACATCTGAAACTATTTGAGAGATACCTATCAAACAGACTCCAGTGTGTTCAGATAAAATCGGAAAGAAGTGAACTAAATGTCATTAAATACGGTGTACCTCAAGGAACAGTTCTTGGACCGCTTCTTTTCAACAAATATCTGAACGACCTATTTAAAATTAACACTGAAGGAAAACTCATCACTTACGCGGATGATACGGCGATTTTATATACTCACGATAACTGGCAATCTTTGAAAAATATGACAGAAAGAGATATAGGCCACATTGAAGGTTTTTTCAGTCATAAGTTGCTGACGATAAACTTCGATAAAACTTTCTTCTTGCCCATACATAAAGATAAAAGGAATACCCCCACATATAACAACTTGTGTATCAACAATAAAATATCAATAAAAATATGCAATAAAATCGAATATCTTGGTGTAATGATTGATAGCAATTTAAAATGGGATAAGCAAATTGATTTCATTATAAAAAAAATCCAATTTCTGATCTATAAATTGAAATACCTAAAAGATCTAATGGATTCAACATCGATGAAAACTCTATACCAAGCCCTTGTCGAACCACACCTAGTCTACGGAATACTAGTTTGGGGAGGGGTCGGCAAGAGCTACATCAATAAACTTATAACTGTTCAAAAACGATTACTGAAAATTATTTTTAACAAAGACTTCAAGTATCCCTCAGATCAATTATTCAATGAAACTGGCTTACTGGATCCACGGCAATTATTTTTTCTACGCGGTAACATCAGACAATACCAGTTCAAATCTGATCTAAAAAACCCTGACCACCAGTATAATACCAGAAGCAAACGAACTACCTACCTCATTCCTTTTATGCGCAAAACGAAAGGCCAAAGAAGTTTTTCTTTTCTGGGACCAAAAATGTTTCAATATCTTCCTGTAGAAATACAGACAATTTCCAGTGCAAATATTTTCAAAAATAAGCTTAAACATTTCTTATTTTCATTACCAAGAGCGACAATCCATCAACTTTTAGAACAGCTTTTGAAATAGTTCACAAAGCGCTTGAGGCGAAATCGATGACTTCTTTTATTTTTATAGTTACTTTCCCCAAAATTCCAAAAATTGATACTTCCTAATGTTTCTTTTCTCTTTTATTAATTAGTGCTAATTATTTTAATTATTTTAATATATTTTTGTGATACCTACTTTTTTATGTTTTTTTTAATGACACTTTCAATGTTTTTTGTAATGTTTTTTGTAATGAAACTTTTTAATATTATTATATTCTACACTATGTTACTATTTTTCCCACTGTAGATATTACCACACACAGGCTCTGCCTTTAGTGGATCTCTCTAGGTTTATTTTACTACATATACATAGTACTAGTTTTTTGTAAATCTTTCTGTACATGTGAAATAAACTTATTATTATTATTATATTATTATTAGTCATCCAGAACAACTGAAAGTGGACGTATAGTCCTGAGTCACAATCAGAAATACATCAGTAATGAAGTAGAAGTTGCGAAAACATTTGGAGAATACTTCTCAACTATAATTGACAAAAAAATCAACACCCATTTCCCGGATAATTATTCAGGTAGTCGTACGACAATGGCGACTGTTAATACAACCATGTTTTTCAAACCCATTACAGCAGACGAAGTAGAAAAAGTATTAGTCTTATTACCTAATAAAGAAAGCACATAACATGATGAGGTCTTCACGAAAATTGTAAAAGAATGCGTAGATATATTATCAGACGTAATAGGGCATATAATGAATTAATGTATCTCTTTTGGAGAATATCCTGATCTTCGCAAAACTACCATTCTGGTCCCCTTACTGAAAAATGGTGACAGCAAAAATATTAAAAATAATCGTCCTATATATCTTATCAGTGTACTCTCAAATTTTTCTCAAAAACTCATATCACTCAGAATAAATGACTACCTGAAAACATTCGATCTGATGACAGAGTGCCAAAAATTCATCCGACAGAAACCACAACACTCAATTTCACACAACATATACATGATTTAAAAGACAAAAAAAAAAAATTCTTGCAGGAATTTTCTTTGACTACTTAAGCAGGGCCTTCAACACTTTGATCACTGAATTTGTAGCAGAAAAACTCGTTAACTAAGGAATTCGAAGTAAACATCGGACGATATGACACAATTAGTGAATACAGTTCCAATTGAATTCAATGACTGGTGTAACAAGAAAAGACTCAGTGTGTACCTAAACAAAACAGAATGCAGGCAATTTGCGAATCCGTCTAGATGTCTACATAACCTGAATTTCAGTTTCCAAAACATATCTTTAGAATTCTTGGGAACAATAATTGACTCACTCTTCAAATGGCAAAAACGTTTCGATGTTACATGTAACAAATTGGATCAATCATACTACTTGATGAAATCTCTCAAGTGTGAGTTAGTTACAGAATCACTGATATCAGTTTATTATGCTGAATTTCACTTGATTATATATCAAAATATTGCTGTCTGGAGACTAGCTACTGGATCATACAGGATTTTCCTAAAGCAAAAAGTACTGCTGAGATTGATATTCAATTTGGATTATAGAACTTCCTGTAGAGAGACATTCCAACAAAACAAAATATTGTCAGTTACAAGTTTGTTGATTTTGAACACATGGAAATGAAGGTATGCTACAAATGAGAGCAGAAATGCATAATAATAATATGAGGAGTAGAAATATGATCACAATTCGACATCATCACGCAAAATATGATAAATCTGTAGGTATATATATATATATATATATATATATATATATATATATATATATATATATATATATATATATATATATATATATATATATATATATATATATATATATATATATATGGTTATAACTTACTACCAAATGATATGAAGACCTTGTCACCTATCCACTGATAATCCTCGATATTTTAACATGCGGAGGCCATGAAATATTTTCATGTATTGATATACCGAGAGACACAACTGTGGAAAGGTAATTGTTATTTTCATTCTGGTATTTGAGGGATATAATATATTATAAGAAAACACTTTTTTTTTTATGAACATCAATGATGAAATTTTCAAAATTAGGTATACGTTAGTGACAGGAAATCATGGATCATTTCTAAGCTGCTTATATTTTGTTCTACTGAGAAAATATTTTTTCCACTACTTTGCATTTTCAAATACATACCTCAGTTCCGGACACGATGATCTACTGACTTCATCCAAATACTTTGTTGCATATGCCTTAGGACCCAAAGATGTTTCGAACATGGCTGCATTCTGATTCTCGAGCATGGCATCTTGAAGAATGACTGCCAAATTGAAAATACCAGCAACGGGTCCAATTTTTTCAGCTTCACTGATGAGTTGTACGCATCCTTCTCTCTGGGTGATATTAGCAGTGGAAATTTTGACAACAACCCCATACCTCCTCCAAAATCTGAAACAAACAAATCATCAGATCGTTCAGATATATATATATATATATATATATATATATATATTATTATATATATATATATATATATATATATATATATATATATATATATATATATATATAGAGAGAGAGAAATTTGTTACGAATCCAAGAGAGCCCACCACCGTCTACAGCCTGTTTCATGGTTTCCCAATCATCAGGACGGTCTGTGGTATCTTTCAAATTCGTATCAGATATCTCGTAGAGTTGATACCTATCGACAAGTACAAAAATGTGAAAGGCATCAAATTATAGATAGTAACACCTATAATCTGTGCGTCGAAGCTCAGACCCAATATCGTGGAATTTTAATGGCACGAAATTTCGTGCACATTAACAGGTCACCAACCCACGACATAAATATATACTCCTAGTGCGTTCAGAGTAACGCAAAACAAATAACAAGAATGAGAGAAATCTGTTGCGAATTCAAGAGATCACACCATCCGTCTACAGCCTGTTTCATGGTTTCCCTATCATCAGGACGGCCTGTGGTCTCTTTCAAATTCGTATCAGATATCTCGTAGAGTTAATACCTATCGGCAAGTACAAAATGAAAAGACATCAAAATATAGATAGTGACACCTATAATCTGTGCGCGAAGCTCAGACCTAATATCGTGGAATTTTAATGGCATGAAATTTCGTGCACATTAACAGGTCACCAACAGATGTCAGCATAGGCCAACCCACGACATCAATAGTTGTACTCCTAGTGCGTTCAGAGCAACGCAAAACAAATAACGAGGATAAGAGAAATCTGTTACGAATCCAAGAGAGCCCACAATCCGTCTACAGCCTGTTCCATGGTTTTCCAATCATCAGGACGGCCTGTGGTCTCTTTCAAATTCGTATCAGATATCTCGTAGAGTTAATACCTATCGGAAAGTACAAAAATGTGACATACATCAAATTATAGTTAGTGACACCTATAATCTGTGCGCGAAGCTCAGACCTAATATCGTGGAATTTTAATGGTACGAAATTTCGTGCACATTAACTGGTCACCAACAGATGTCAGCATAGGCCAACCCACGACATCAATAGTTGTACTCCTAGTGCGTTCAGAGCAACGCAAAACAAATAACGAGGATAAGAGAAATCTGTTACGAATCCAAGAGAGCCCACAATCCGTCTACAGCCTGTTCCATGGTTTTCCAATCATCAGGATGGCCTGTGGTCTCTTTCAAATTCGTATCAGATATCTCGTAGAGTTAATACCTATCGGCAAGTACAAAAATGTGACAAGCATCAAATTATAGTTAGTGACACCTATAATCTGTGCGGCGAAGCTTAGACCAAATATCGTGGAATTTAAATGGCACGAAATTTCGTGCACATTAACTGGTCACCAACAGATGTCAGCATAGGCCAACCCACGACATCAATAGTCGTACTCCTAGTGAGTTCAGAGTAACACAAAACAAATAACGATAATAAGAGGAATCTGTTACGAATCCAGGAGAGCCACCATCCGTCTACAGCCTATTTCATGGTTTCCCAATCATCAGGACGGCCTGTGGTTTCTTTCAAATTCGTATCAGATATCTCGTAGAGTTAATACCTATCGACAAGTACAAAAATGTGAATATATATATATATATATATAAATATATGAATATATAAATATATATATATATATATATATATATATATATATATATGAATATATATATATATATATATATATATATATATATATATATATATATAGTGTGTCGGCTTGTCAGTCGTCTGTTAGTTCGTCCTATGTATGCCCTAGGGAATTCGGAACATGGTATAACGTAAATTCCTTGAGACTCGTTAGCTATAGTGTCTTTGGGTGATCTGAGAAATTTTATTATTTGTCGTGAAGATTGTCTTTATATCGCGTTTCTCTAGGATTCTGCCAAATTTCGTCGGTGACACCTCTGATGTAGGGGAAAAAAGCATTGTGCAATTGGGTATCTGTTGGGATTTGGGGATTCGAATTTGTAGAACGTGTTTGTTGGTTGTGGATAGATCTGCAGATGTGTGTGTGTTGTTATAACCGTTTTGAAGTAGTGCAGTTTTTAACTTGTTCAACTCTTGTGATTATCAATCATTTTTAGTGAGATGAATAAATCTACAGATGAGGGAATTCAGAACGGAATTGGGTTGGACTAGATGGTGATGATAGCTGGCGTGGAGGTGTCGGTTGGTGTCGGTAGGTTTCCTGTATACTGTGTGTGCAAAGGAGTCATTGGTTTCTCTGATGAGGACATCTAGGAAGGAGGGAGAGTTGTCAGCTTCGCTTTCCATAGTGAATTTTATGTTGCGGTGGATGTTATTGAGGTGATCCAGGGAGTTATGGAGAGTTTTCCAGTCATGGAGCCATAACAATATATCGTCGACGTAACTGAATCAACAGGTCGAATGACTCTTTTGCCTTAGTCTCGAATTCTTCCAAGTATAGGTTTGCAAGGACTGGCGAGAAGGGAGGATCCCATTATGCACTACTTATTTGTTTGTAATATATGCCTTGGAAGAGAAAGTATGCACTCCATACAATGGGGGATGAGGATGTCTAGTGTGTCTGAGAGAGGGATTTTCGTAAAGAGTCAAACTATGTCGAAGCTAACAAGGATATCAGTACTCCGAATTCTGTGTGTTTCGAGAACTTCTATGAAGTGGTATGAATTCCGCACTCATGATGAGGCGTCTTCCGCTGAAGGCTGAAGAATGATTGCTAGATATTTGGCAAGGTTGTGGGTTGGCGATCTGAATGCACTGACGATAGGACGCGGGGGGATGTTTGTATATTTTTGGAAGACCATAAATACGTGACGATTTTGAAGTGATTTATTGTGTTGTTCTTGTGGGGTGTAAATGAACGGACAGTAATACGTTTTTGATAGCCGTGAAACTCAGATTGATTAAACGATATCTGACATTGTTTGTTTTTTTTGCCTCCACGATCAACGCGTGCATAAAGATGGTAGCCTTGAACTTTCGTTTAGACTTTTCACTCCATGTGAGTAACAAACTGAAATTCATCTGAATTTTTAATTTTTGATTCACTCAATATTAACATTGATATAGTCTTTTCAGAATGATTTTTGTCGTTTTTCCTCCTGCTGATGATAGACCTATAAAGTTCCAAAACATGTACCATGCCAATATGAAGGGGATAATGAAGATTGGGGAGTATGATCGAAAGTTTCCTTGGAATATTCCATTCCTTCATTACACCACATCGAATATGGATTCGATTGGTTTTGGAACATTAACCAGCGGCTACGAAATGGCATGTATTTTTTAAATAGTCGACAAAAATACATCCAGTACCTGACTTGACTCTAAATCTTTCCTATGACAATATATGATAATTATATATGTACATTTTACCCCCAACACGAGGTAGCTGCTGTGAACCGTTGAGTGAATCTCTCGACTGCCTTCCATCTCCATCATCAAATCAACTCCAGGCCTCCATCATATCGTAGTGTCATCAGAACTATATATATGTGCCCAGTTTCAACGAAACCGGTTAACAGGTATAAAATTAATGAATCATCCCGTACTTTTCTACCCTCAGGGGAGTAATTTTTTTTAAAAACCAAATGAGACCAATTCCAAAGCATATCCTATACAATGAAAAGAGAATCATCAAAATAGGATAACACAGAAAAGTTATGCGTGGTAGAACCAGTTAACGAGTAAAAATTCATTGGGTGAACCAACAATCATCCCCCATTTTCCTACCCTTAGGAGTGGAATTTCTTTTCAAATCCAAATGAGATCAACTTCGAGGTAAACCATATCCATTGAAGAACGAATCATCGAAACTATGTAAAAAGTTATGCGGGGTCATACATAAAAAAATAGGCGTCGACTAGAGAACCTCCTCATTTTTTCCGTCGGTTATAAAGTTAATATAATCCTCACTTGATCCTGAAACGCTGGTATCCATTCTTGAGTCCTCCTCGAGACGTTAATACCAATTTCCTGGCACCCCTCAGTACCATCCAATCAGCTAGTTCCAGTCCCAATCCTCCCAAACCACCTATAATTATAAAGGTCTTGGCAGGGTCACAATAGAACCTGAAAAATATCACTGAGATTAGGCCACATTCCAGAAGAGTAGGTAGCAAGAAATAAGATGGGTACTTTCATTCTATCATAATGATCGTAATTCTCTTTTGAAAGGAGTTCAGTCTGATTAACAAGTTAAAAAACGAGTTAATTCTTGTTCCCGGTCCTATATATATATAAGCGATAGCTCATTCGATTTGGAATGACGTCTGGAAAAATATATCTCGAGCATTTATTAGAACATACAAAATTGCAATTGTTATTAACGAAATAAGATGAAAAAAAAATATATTCAGTTTTTCGTTAATAACTCAAAAACTGTTTATACTTGAGAACTTTTGAAAAAATATCCTCACAGAGGAGGAAATTTCCAATGAAAAAGTTACGACTCCCGGAATTCTATCTTCATTATTTATAATATTTATTCAACGCCGAAAATAGGTCTCCGCGTGGCCGTTACGGCATGAGCGCAGCACCGCTGGAGCCAGTATATCACACAAAATAGTTTTTTACAGTATTAAATATTAATTGAAAAATTTGAAAAAATTATGATGCTATCAGAGCACTTGGAAAAATGGAGCCTCATTGCAAAAAAAAAATTGTGTTGATTTTTCAAAAAGTTATACGATTGTTAATTAACTCATTTTCATCCAATTTCTGTTTTTACATAGTTTAAATAATTGACCTATACATTTTTTGCTTCTTGGAGCCCTCCTTATAATATTTTCAACAAGATCACGTAATAAAAGTTTAATAAAACTCTATATTTTGTTTGCTATAATTTTTTTAAATGAACAAAATATGAAATAAAAAAATGTTAAAAAAATTTTCTTTGACAAGTGTTATTATACAGCTGTTTTTGCATCTAACAATGGAATGAATTAACATAGGAGAAGAATTGTTCAGGTCATTTGTTGAGAAATTGTTTATAAACAAATAATAGACAAGTATAATATTTAAAAAAAATGCATACCATTTCATTGTCAAGACAAAATGATGATTGAAAAAAACTTCAAATAATTTTTTTTATTGTTTATAATCGTTTTTTTTTATTTCGTTTGTTTAAATAATTAATTAAGAAGTTTTTTTTCCTTCAAAAATCGTAATTGGCATTTCTCTATATGTTATCAAAAAAAAAAAATTATCAATAATTTCATCGTTCATTTCCTTGTGCCCCTACTGTGCTGGCAATCACAAATTGGAAAGTTGTCCACAAACGAACACTAGCAACCACCAGTGCGGAAATTGTATATTGTCCAATTCAAAATATAAGACGAAATATGACACCAAACATTCGGCAGATAACCAATTGTGTCCTACCTTTGAATATTACAAAAAAATATTTCAAAGTCGAATAAACTATGGCCTTACAAAGTAACGTGAATGTTCCAGACAACTCTTTTACATTAGATCATAACATCAAACTTCATGAACTACCATCGATTTCTGACTTCAATTATATTGAACAAAAACATTTTAAAATATTATACCTAAATTCAAGGTCAATCAAAAGCAAAATGGATGATTTAGAAGTGATGATCAATGAACTGAAATTGAATATAATTATAATAACGGAAACTTAGTTGAGAAAAGATGAAGAAAAATATTACAACTTTGAAGGTTTTTCTTCCATATATTCTAGCAGAGAAAAACGTGGTGGCGGCGTAGGTATTTTCATCAAGGAAAATATTGAATTTGAAATTGAAGAAAAAAAAGGGGGTGTACTGTCGTTTATTGTGGTAAAAATCAAATTTTTAAATTTGTTGTTATGTGGCTTATATCGTCCTCCTAATTTAAGTAAACAAAGATTTTTTGAATTCATGGATGAAACCCTTGAAAATCTCAACCATCACAACTCTGAGATATTGTTTTTTGGCATTTAATATTCACTTTGTAAATATCGGAAGTAAATTATCATCTGCTATTCCCGAAACGTTTGAACCTGTTAATGATATATCAAGTGTTTCATCCATGTTCCTGAAACCTATCAGTATATCTGAAATTGAAGGAGTCATTGAAAATTTAGATCCAAAAAAAGCTTGTGGTTATGATAAAATTAGTGTAAGAATTGTTAAAGCAGTCAAATTCGAAATATCACCAATTTTATTCTTTATCATCCCAAAATCATTTGAAAAAGGTATAGTACCAAATGATATGAAAATTGCGAAGGTGTCACCAATTTACAAAAGTGGTAAAATAAATGATTCAAATAATCATAGGCCAATTTCTATTCTTCCAATTTTTTTGAAAATTTTAGAAAGACTGATGCATGTAAGACTTTTTGATTATCTTGAAAATAATAATCTACTATACGAAGGTCAATATGGTTTTCGCAAATCCAGGGACACAGAGGTGGCAACGATGGATGTTATTACCGAAATTCAAATTCAAATTGATAATAATAAAAAAT
Organism: Gonioctena quinquepunctata; assembly: GCA_018342105.1. NCBI lineage: Eukaryota > Metazoa > Arthropoda > Insecta > Coleoptera > Chrysomelidae > Gonioctena > Gonioctena quinquepunctata. Next base: position 47,811 of record JAFIRS010000209.1, on the reverse strand, counting down.
GTAGTATGTTATCCTTGGACTTGTGTAAAGCGTTTGATAGTGTTGATCATGAAATTCTACTTAAAAAATTATTTAACATTGGAATCAGAGGAAACCTTCTCAATTGGTTCAAAAATTATTTGTATAATAGAAAACAGTATGTTCAAATGGCAAATAATCAGAGTTCTTTAAAAAATATAAAGTGTGGAGTACCACAAGGTTCCATTCTTGGTCCTGTACTATTCTCAATATATATAAACAATCTTTCAAAATTAAAATTAGAAGGAAGTATGAAATTATTTGCTGATGACACTACAATTATGTACTTTTCGGACGATTATAAAAAAATACAAAACTACATGAATAATGATATAAAAAAAAAATCATTTGGCTACAGCAACATAAATTGACCATTAATTTCAATAAATCTTCCTACATGAATATTTCTAAAAGAACAATTGACACTCCCACCACTTCCATTCATTTCGAAAAAAATATCATAAATTACACTCAATCAACAAAATTTTTAGGACTTCATATCGATGAAAAATTATCATGGAATAAGCATATCGAAAAAATTCGAAAGAAAATATCACCTCTTATAGGCATTCTTTACAGAATAAGAAATTATATACCACTAAAATTTTTAAAAAACATTTATTTTAGTTTAATTTATTCACACTTGCAGTATCTCATTTCTATATGGGGAACTGCGAATAATTCAATTTTAAAACCATTAAAATCATTACAAAATAAATTGATGAAATGTATATATAAATTACCACATCTGGAACCAACAATGAATTCGTATAAACCAAAAAGGCTTTTGAATTTAAATTCTCTTCATAAACTCAAAATATGTTGTTTCATTCATTTTGTCAAAAATAAAATAAAAAAAACATTTAATATAAGTTTCACTGAAATGGACAAAATTCATAATCATGCCACTAGGAAACAAATTTTATATCCATTTGTAATGTTAAATCCGAAATTGGAAAGAAATGTTTTTACCATAATGGAATAATCATTTATAATTCAATTCCTAACAACATGAAAAAAATTAAAATAATGGCGAAATTCGAAATCGAAATGAAATATACAGTTCAATCAACTGGATAAAAATTTATAAATATGTTTTTTTTATTTACAACTCAAAATAATTGAAAATGTTTATTTGGTTACACCTTAGTATATATACTTTCTTGAACTATTCGTTTTTGACTACTTCCATGTTGTATATGTATTTTTTTTAATCTTATAACTAGTTTAGTCCCTAACCATAAACATGTAATGTTTCTTGGGACAATAAAGTTATTATTATTATTATTGAGTTAGCAATTTATTATAAACAATTTGTGACCCTTGGTTTATTTTTTTCCTGGAAGTGAGAAAATTGTATAACAAAGTACTGAAAAAAAATGTCCTCAATTTTTTATAACATTTTTAAATATTACACGATACCGAAATCAAAGTACCCTCTTAATTTTTCAAGTATCAAATAGGTAGTTATAACTTTTAAATTATAAGAGATACGATAATAGACATCCTGAACATTTTTGTGAAAGATTATTCAATCTTCAGAATGGCTAAAAATTCAAGTTTTTAACTATTGCTAATCAGCTGTTACATGCATTTGTTTATAAAAATTCTTTTTTTTACATTTCCGTACTTTTTTTACTTATAACTTGTTAAAAAATGAAAATACAGCTGTGAACCAGACAATCTCGTTCAGTTATGAAATATCCCATATATATATATATATATATATTTTTATATATAAATATATATCTTATAGTTTAAATTATAAACGTATTTTGATCAATATTTATATAACTCGTGTTCCATTATACAAAAAAAAAAAACGTATTTAAAAATATATTATCAATAATTATAATAAAAAAAAAAAATTCATGGATTCTGTTTCATCCTTCTATTCTACCATTTCATTATTATAAAAAGTATTGAAATGAAAGTTAATTAAAAAATTTAGGAGATACAGCTGAGAAAACTAACAGAAATTTCAGTAAAATTCCATAATTTGATTAAAAAGTTATTATTTTTTCAAATAAACAATAGAGGCACCTTCAGTTAGAAGCTTCTATAATAAATTACAATAAATAGAAAGTAAAGATATTGCTAAATATAAATGAGTGTTGTAATATAAAATGAAATTTCGTATATAATTGGACACGAGTTGGATGAATATTAATTAAAATACGTTTATAATTTAAACTATAAGAGATATGGGTATGCTGTAAAAGTTATTTGGCAGATATTTCATCCTTGAACAAAATTGTCTGGTTCACAGCTGTATTTTTTATTTTTTAAAGTTATAAGTCAAAAAAGTTCGAAACTGTAAAAAAATCGAATTTTTATAAACAACTGCATGTAACGGCTGATTAGCAATAGTTGCAAACTTGGATTTTTATCCATTTCAAACAATAAAATTATTGATGAAAAAAAATTTTTTTGTTAACCTATAGAGAAATGCCAATAATGATTTTTTAAGAGGAAACAAGTTCTTAATTAATTATTCAAACAAACGAATTATAAAAAAAAGGTTCTAAACAATTACAAAATTCATTTGAGGTTTTTTTTTTAAATCATCATTTTGTCTTGCCAATAAAATGGCAAGGAATAATTTTTAGGAAATATTACACTTGTCTATTTGTTTATAAACAATTTCTCAACAAATGACGTAGATTTTTTTTCTAATTAATGCCATTGTCAGATTCAAAAACAGCTGTATAATAACATTTGTCAACAAAAAAATTTTTACATTTTTTTTATATTTCATTATTTGTTCATTTAAAAAAATTCTAACAACCAAAATATGAAACTTTAATGAACCTTCATCATGTGATCTTGTTGAGTATGTATATAAGAAGAGCTCAAGAATAAACAATTTATAGGTCATGTATTTAAACGTTTATGTCGACTTTTGTAGAAACAGAGAGTGGAAAAAAATTGTTAATTAACAATCGTATAACTTTTTGAAAAATTTACATAATTTCTTTTCCAAGGGGTGGGGGAAGGGGGGAAGGGGGTATTGTTAAAATCGATGGGGTCAACTAGGAGAAGGAGTTTTTTTTTTTCGCGGAGGAGTTTTTTTTTCCGCATTCAGACCCTCAAATGGTCCCCCGTCCTTCTTTAAAAAGTCCCCTGGCACAATCCGCATTTCTCTACGACCCCCCAACCCTTTAGGCTGTGCGCGTTAACGTGGACTATTTTGAATAACGAGAGTGGTTTTTATTATATCTGTCGAACTAGATGGTCAATCACTTTGATTTTTTTTCACAATATATGTGATATTCTGCTCTAGCTCCTCCTCGTTTTTCATAAACTTCTTAATTTTAGTACTAACGGTAGAATTGATAATGTACTGTTTGCCTATGCATGGTCCATATGTTACGTGTTAATTGAGTCAACTTCAATTATATATATATATATCTCGGGTTCGGGATGGTGAATCTTGTTTAAATTTTATAAAGGTATTGTTTACATGATAAACAATACATGTGCCCATGTTAATTATTTCCTAATTCAATTGTCTCGTGGCGGTACTACCTTAAACTTTTCTCAACAACATGATTGTGTTCGTATTAGTTATACACAAAAGGAGTAAATGTGGATGGATACCCCATCCATGGTACTTTCGAATGACGTCAGAGTACCATTATGATACCATTTGGAAAAAATGGAGTTTCGAGTAAAAAAACCTCTTTGTTTTACTTTACTGGTACTATTTCGAATCACATTAATATTTTAATTTTTATTTGGAATAATTTCAGGGAGATCATGGCTCTCTAGATCGAAAAATGAAATGGGAGTTCTGACAAATGAAATATCAACTATAAGGTATCATTGCATTCAGATAATAACGAATATTTCAAAAATGTAATAATATACAGGGTGTCCTATTCGAAAATCGAAAGTTGATGTCATTTCCGGAAAAACCGGAAGTTGTTTTTTGTTTCTGATAAGTCAAGAAGTGCCATCTACTGAGCACATTCAATGTTCCACATTTCAGAAATATAGCTGGAGAAACAAAGGAGATAAGGGGGGTGTACCAGGTGTCACAAGGTATGTATGTATAGGGGGAAAATTGGTTGGTATGTTGAAACATTTTATTCCAAAACAAATAGTGGAATCTATTGAGTAGGGGCGGATTCAATAACCCTTGGTGTCTACCTATGCATTCTCAGCATTGTTGGAACATTTCAATAAATTTCCTACATTAAGCCACTTTGATAAAATTGAATATAGTTACCCATTTCAGTAGTCTTTTGAATGAAATATTCATGAATTCAAGATTCTCTACAACACAATAGTCAGACTGATCGCTGGTTTTCAAGCAATCTTAAAATTATAATTCATCATAACTCACCTAGGGGTAGCTTCTATTTCAGATATATCTGATCTCATCGCTTCCTCCTCACAAACTTGGATGAGAACTTTACCCATGTGTATCCCTTTGGTCATATATCTGTAGGCCTCCTCAATTTCATTCCTTTTGAAAATGGTGCAACCCAGAGGTTTGATTGATCCATCTTTGATACCTTTCATCACCAGCTGCCCAAGTAGCTCCTTCTCCAAAGGCTGTTTATCAAATAGTGCATCCAGAACAACACCATGGAAAGAAGCTTCTTTGTTCATTAGCGTCAAATTCAAGGAGTTGTTCGAGACCAAATCGTACTTTCCAATTTCCAAGAACCTTCCACCTCGTGCAAGGCATCTAACGGATGCCAGGAGTTTATCTTCTGAGAGTGAATTCAGAACCATATCTACACCTCGTCCTCTAGTTCGTCTCATTATCATCTTCACAAATGATTGGTCCCGTGAGTTCCCGATGTTCTTGTCTGAAATTGCATAAATTTTCCGAATTTGAAATGGTTAACCGTTTACTAAACACTGAATACCTATGACAAATATCAATAATGTAATTTGTGATATCGAAAGTCGATTTGGTATCTGGCAATGGAAAAATGAGGAATTTGTTGAAGGTATTTAAAACAAAAGACGTTTCTGGAATTGTTACAGAGAGCTACGGAATTTCCAAAGATTTTCTTTCGTTTTTTCCACTATTTCCTTCCAGCTTCACTTCACTATTTTATCCTCTGAATCCTATTTTCCTAATTGGCAGAAATATCTTCTGTGGCAAGTCGTCAATGAGGCATTGTAAATCCCCCACAACGTGAGAATCCTTCAATGAGCAGTTATCGCCCCAAAGAATCGATATATAAATGGGGGACAAGTGTAGTTTTTGGCAAGTCAGATCATTGGAATAACTAGTACTCATGTATCCGATTGAAAAAATTACAAATTAACAAAATTTCAGAAAGTCAGAAATTTCCAGAAAAAGTGAGCTTTCATATTCACCTTAAAATGAAGCACAATTGGAATTTGAACTCTGAAAAGTTGAGTACCCGAATTTTCAAAGGATGAATATTATATAAAATAAGAATGAGTGATTTTTTTTGGGACGTCGCTGATCGGAAGTGATAATTCTGAAGGTGATCACCCGATCCTGTGTTGTTGGTATAATAATTCGAATTTGTATGATATGTTAATTTATTCCAATGAATTCTCAGGAACGTAAGGCAAACGGAAAGTGATGGAAGCGACATTATCTTTTATTAATATTGGTCCTGTCCCCTCTGCTATGGTGCATCGTGGTGGATGGTCTCCTAGTGAAAAGACTTGGGCTACTACACTCTACGCTACGCGGACGACATTGTCATCCTGGGTCAACGACCAGGGATCAGGCCTCGTGAGGGGCACGATACAAAAAATGATGCCGCTCAGTAGGGCTGAGTGAAAACCCTGAAAAGGCGAACCAAGAAAAGCAAACCAGGCGACCTCCCAAGCGTCCATTTCAATAGGAGGTGCCTGCAATAAGGAAGCTCACTCAAGTACCTTGGAGTTATCCTTCACTCCAAGATGAACTGGAACCAGCGTATCGAACACAGAGTTCGGAAAGCCACAGCTACGTTCTGGTAGTAAGCAGTACGTGGGGGGCCCAGCACAAATATTCTGTTCTCGATCTATAGGACTCCTATAAGCCCAATGAATACGTACGGAACTATCGTATGGAGGCGAGGTACAGCATCCGGCAAATCATAAACCCAATTTGATAGGGTACAAAGACTTGCCTGTCTCTTCAATGTGCAATGAGGATGACGCCCACTAGGGCGCTGGAGAAACTTGAAGGATCTCCCCTGCACCTCTTCATCGAACACAAAACACACAAAACCATCATTCGCTTGAGAAGCTCTAACCAATGGCAAAGCAAGGGAATCCATGGACTTTCTCGACTGAGGAATCAAACGGTAAAAGACTGTACACTCCAGGAGATGCCGGGGGACAGTTCTTTACTTGTCATACGATTCAGCAAAAAGCCGCAGTTAGTCATTCAGAAAAAAAAAACTTGGAGCAGATAGGACACCGCCTCATCTTTATAAATGGGATTAACTGGTACACAGTTGGCTCCAAGATTGGTGAATCAGCCGGCGCCGGGGTATACGAAATTCTGCTACTCCCTGGAAAAATAAACTGCCATACTTGCTGGCTGATTATGATGGAAGATTGGTTCGAGTGTGTGGACAGAATAGAGAATACCTACGGAAACGTTTGGTGCAGGCTTTCGCAGACAACCAGGCAATAATAATATCATAGTCTTATCAACAAGTTCAAAAACGTGTTAAATAGATATAAAGCTCCTAAAAATATTAGGATAGCTCATTGATTTGGAATGACGTCTAAAGAATGTTTTTAAGGGTTATAAGCACGTAAAAATTGCGATTGTTATTAACAAAATAAGATTAAAAAAAAGAAGGTATTTCTTTTTTCGTTAATAATTTCTAAAATAATGATATTTGAGGGATTATGGAAAAAAATCCTGAAAGAGGAGGAAATTTCCAATGAAAAAAGTCCCCTTCTGGAACTCTATCTCTATTATTCATAATTTTTTTTTAACGCTGAAAATAGGACTCCGCGAGGTCGTTACGGCATAGGCGCACCGTCTAAAAAGCCGTTATATCACCTGAAATAATTTTTTTATAGTATTAAATAGCAATTTGAAAATTTGAATGGATTATGGTGTAATCTAGACACTTGAACAAAAAAAACCTCGGTAAAAAAAATTTTCATGTCGATTTTTCAAAAAGTTACACCATTGTTATTTGACTAATTTTTTTCCAATCTCTGTTTTTATAAATTACGACATAAAAGTTCAAATAATTGGTCTATAAAATTTTCGCTTCGCTCTTTCCATTTAGGTACTCAATGAAGCAATGAAAAAAAAATTATTAAAGTTTATTATTTTGTTAATTATAATTTTTTTAAATTAACAAAAAATTTAATTTCTGAAAAATGTTATAAAATTTTTTTTTTTCAATAATATCTTATTATTGCTGTTTTTGCATCTGATATAGGTTTTAATTAACATTGGAAAAAAAATTTAAGGAATTTTTTAAACAAAAGATATTTTGGAATTTTCAAAAGAATTTTCCTAACCATCTTATTGCATAGGTAAAATTATGATTTGAAAAAAAAAATTCTCAAATAATTTTTTTTATTGTTTATAATCGTTTTTTTATATTTCAATTGTTTAAATAATCAGTTAAGAAATTATTCAATTCTTAGAAATCATCATTGACCTTTTTCAATGAATTAACAGAGATTTTTTTTTTATGAATAATTTCATTGTTTATTAACTTAACAATTTGTTATAAACGAATAATATCAACCGTTATATTTTTTTTCGGAAACTTTAAAGAATAACAGAAACAACTATGTATAACAAAGTATAAAAAAATTTTTTTTGTATTTTTTATTATTTATCATTTTTATTATTTTTTATTTTTTCTATACTTTGTTATACATTGTTGTTTTTGTTATTTTTTGAAGTTTCCGAAAAAAATAGAACGGTTAATATTATTTGTTTATAACAAATTTTTAAGGTAATAAACAATGAAATTATTTATAAAAAAAAAATATTTCTCTGTTAATTTATTGAAAACGATCAATGATGATTTTAAAGAATAAAATAATTTCCTAACTAATTATTTAAACAATTGAAATATTAAAAACTATTATAAACAATATAAAAATTTATCTGGGAATTTTTTTTTAATCATAATTTTACCTATGCAATGAGATGGTAAACATTTTTTTTTTCAAATCCCAAAATAGTCTGTTTATTTATAAACAATTTCTTAACAAATGACGTAAAAATTTTTTTTCAATGTTAATTATTACCTATATCAGATGCAAAAACAGCAATAATAAGATATTTCATTTTTTGTTTATTTAAAGAAATTATAATTAACAAAATAATAAACTTTAATAATTTTTTTTTGCATTGCTTCATTAAGTAACTAAATGAAAAGAGCTCCACGAAGCAAACATTTTATAGACCAATTATTTAAACATTCATGTCGTAATTTATGAAAACAGAGATTGGAAAAAAAATTGTTGATCAACAATGGTGTAACTTTTTGAAAAATCGACATAAAAATTTGTTTTTACCGAGTTTTTTTTGTTTAAGTGTCTAGATTACACCATAATTTATTCAAATTTTTTAATTGTTATTTAATATTATAAAAAAATTATTTTAGGTGATATAACGGCTTTTTAGACGGTGCGCCTATGCCGTAACGACCTCGCGGAGCCCTATTTTCAGCGTTAAAAAAAAATATAAATAATAGAGATAGAGTTCCGGGAGGTGGGACTTTTTCATTGGAAATTTCCTCCTCTTTCAGGATCTTTTTCATAATTCCTTAAATATCATTATTTTAGAAATTATTAACGAAAAAAAAATACCTTCTTTTTTCAATCTTATTTTGTTAATAACAATCGCAATATTTCACGTGCTAATAAACCCTTAGAAAACATTTTTCTAGACGTCATTTTGAATCGAATGAGCTTCGCTCATATTTTTAGGAGCTTTATATCTATTCAACACGTTTTTGAATTGTTGATTAGACTATCAGGAGAATTACCGAAAGCCATCGGAAATAAATGGGAACATAGCTGGGAAGCCTGCATCAAATGGGCATCAGGAATAAATTAAATTACAATGAAGGGAATACTGAAGCAATATTCGTCGAAGGAACAACGGAAATAAGGCTGCCAACCACCAAAACAGGAAAGAAAAGAGTGACGAAAGAAAGAAAATTGCTATAAATTGAAAATCTGAAAGTGATAAGAACGAAGACCCAGAAAGTAACAAAGAAGCTTTTTGTAATATCCGAGAGGAAGTGGGTTGTTACGAAAAAAACCCTGAAATTCTTATATGAACAGGCTATAAAACCCATGATTATGTATGGAGCAGAGTTCTGGGGGTAACAGGATAAGTGGTCATAATAAGAACTAAAATGGAAGAAGACAGAATAGAGATATCAGAAGCAGACAAGGAAGCGAACAAGGAATTTTTTTTTTTTTTTAATATCAAATCAGTGTAATAGTGAGTTGAAAATCCCTTATTCGATTAATTTTGCATTTCCTGTTTCCCTATATAAGGAATTGAATGTGTTGGCATATAATTCTGACAGGACCTTGGTGTCGTTTTATTGCAAAACAATATCGAATCTATCAGTGGTTTCATCACTTATGATTGCACGAGAGGTTTGTATTTCATCGGGTAAATTTGGGTTGTTTAATGAGAAACTGTTGTTAAGTATTTAGACGAGAAAAACTGTCAACTATCAAAATCGCGACACCGAAGGTGGAGCGTTTTTAGGTTGACAGTTTTTTGAGTCAAATTGCTGGAGGAAACAGTTTAGAATTTGAACAATACAACTTTACCTGATATCAATACAAACATCGAGTGTAATTCCGCAGGACAATCCAATAAATAAGAAATTTAGAAACTTTGCAAACTTCATTTATGAAACATTGAAAATAAACACATCTTTATTTGAATGTACAATTATTAAAAACGCAGTTATTGAATTGATCTGTTGAAAATATCAACAGGATGTTCATAAAATCAGATGTGGAATCATCTGTGACTGAAAGTTAAACCTTAGTTACTATCTTCCATCGTCAAGATAACCTCTTGTGGGGTATTCATGTTGAAAAGGGAAACATTCTCAATTGAATATTGATAGAAAGATTTTTCTGTGAATTGAAAAATCCACGATTGAAATGAAGTTATTTTTTGTGAATGTCTAACAGAAAACAACCACTTCCCCGGCTAAAGCCACGCTGGACATTGAACTACATCTGATAGATATTCTGAAAAGGCCCTAACTCAAAAGAGAAATTCATACTAGGAACAGTGATGTCGCTGCGGGTGCCACAGCTAATCGTTCCTGTAGTAGATTTCGGAGTTTTTTCTTTTTGCAAACGAATTGATTGATTAATGATCGAATGATACTCTTCGTCAACTTGTTAGTATGGTTTTATTGATGATGAATTGCTGTGTCATGTTATTTTCATTAGAGCTTGTTCTTCAATTCCGCTTTTACTCAATTCGCTAACTGCTGCCGCTCGATTTGAGTGGTTTGTAATTTTGACACGTTTGACATCTATACCAATATGTTGTGCTGAGCATTCAGTCAATTTGGAAATTTCATTAATTCCAATCGACACATTCTTATACCAACCTTTATAGAATTTTCCTTCTTCCAAAAGGGATTTGGTGTAAGAAATATTCTGTCCAATGTTATAAAGTTGTCTCGTTTTTCCATCCACTCTTCAAATAAACGTATTGGGCAAATATCTTCCTCTGAACTATTAGGCGTAATCCATTTGCTGTCACCTAATTCATTGTTACCGCCTTGTCTCGTTTCCGAAAATTGAGGATTTCACTCGATACGTCCAGTTTCTTTGCCATTATTTCCAATTCCAGATACGAAATAAGTGGTTTTGCAGTAAGCTGCTTCTCCTCCGCGCCAAGCTGATTCAAACGCCAAAATGTGATATAATTTCTTCTGAAGTCCTTCCGGTTCATTTTTGTCATATAATCTGGCCATTTCAAATACTTCAGATTTATTAAGAGCTGATGCACTAGATTTCCTCTTTTCGGGTTGTGCTTGTAGGATTTTACGTTTAGCATTACGTGCAGCTCGTGATGAATTGAACTGAACGTCGGTGAAAGGGTTAAATACAAAATTAAGGTCGTTATAATATTTACTTTGTAGCATTTTAGTGGTGGTGTTCCAAATTGTGTTTTAACTACCGCTTCTTTGTAGTCTCCTCCGTTGCCTTTTCGCATATTAAATACCCAATCTTCCACTATTACATTCAATTTCTTGATGGAAGTATCTGGCTCAAATATATATCTTTTTGCATCACAAAACTTGGAAAATTGTCGCCAGATTGTTGATTGCATCGCAACGGTATTAGTAAGCACACAGGTATTAACAATTTGACTAATTTCGGCGTTCGTAGACTCACCGAATCGACTCATTGTTAGTGCTTGGAAATTCAAAAAGTTGTTGACAAACATGTCCAACTATTTATTTTGGCAACCAACACCGCGATAATTGATAAACAAATGAATAAGTGAAAAAACCACTAGTGCATTTGTCGCTGTAAAAGTTGCAGCTGACTTTTGCCGCTGTTAAACTGACAATTGCACTGTGGCATATGCGATTTTTTATACATGAGTTGAATAATCACTTATAATTGCACGAGAGGTTTGTATTTTATCGGATAAATTTGGGTTGTTTAATGAGAAACTGTTGCCCAGCAATTAGACGAGAGAAACTGTCAACTAGGTTGACAGTTTTTCGAGTCAACTCCCTGGAGGAAACAGATTAGAATGTGAACAACACAACTTTACCCGATATCAATACAAACATCGAGTGTAATTCGGCAGGACAATTCGATGAATAAGAAATTTAGAAACATATCAATGCAAACTTTATTTATTATGGCAACCAACACCGCGATAATTGATAAACAAATGAAGAAGTGAAAAAACCACTGGTCCATTTGTCAATATGAGTTTTGAAAACTGAAAGAAAGAAATAACTGTCATTGAGAAGATTCAAATCAATTGTGTAATGTTTGGAGAAAATATTTTGAATAAAACAGCGTATAAAACAGCGAGAAGACGTTTTGACACTATTAAACTGACCTTATTGTTTCTCTCGTTTGAAATTTTGGCCATTTGATTGGTTCACTATAAAACTGATTTATTGATTGTCGCTGAGAAATTTTAGTTCAGCGATCTGAAACTAATATAATTGGCATATCATGGACATTTTCATTTTAGAAATCAATTGGAGTTCAAGATAATATGTTTATGCCTTCATATCTGTAAGAACTAAGCGTATTCGATTATTACCTGTCAATTGTGGAAAGAGTTTCATGAGATATTCCGCCTTCTGTTGGTTACTAACAGTCGTATAAACAGTACAGCCATGGAACAAAGCGTATCTTATAGCGGCTTGTCCAACTCCTCCAGTTCCAGAATGGATCAGAATAGAATCACCATGTTTCATCCGTCCTCGCTGTAATAGAAATGGTAATATCATAGCTGCTCGTTCTTATGGAAAACTTAGCTATGCCTTAACTATACTGAGGGTTATCAGTCTATTGACCAATAACAGAGCAACATCTCAGAGCGGCTTGAGATTTTGTTTCACTCTGTATTTAATGAAGCGGGGGGACTTAATTTGACAGTACAATGACCAATTTCAGATTGTTTCGGAATAATAATACAATTAGGACTTGTAATAATATATATATATATATATATATATATATATATATATATATATATGTATTTTCTAAAATATAAAAACAGCTATTGATACACCAGGTATAATTTACTGAGAAAATGTATAGAAAGTCAAAATGAGATTGAATAAACCATAATTTAAAATGAGAAACAATATGTGCTGACAATTAAAATAACTGTTCTTCAGTTATTTTAAACAATTGATAATAATTTTACTCTTGTTGAATCAATAATTTCTTCTACTATGACATCAATGATGAAATATTTTCTTATTACATTATACATATATACTTTGCCAAATAAACAGTTTTTTTAAGTTATTTAGCTTCTTTTAAACAATTATAATAATTTTACTCTTGTTGAATCAATAATTTCTTCTACTATGACATCAATGATGAAATATTTTCTTATTACATTATATATATATACTTTGCCGAATAAACAGTTTCATTGCTTACCCTCCACTGAAGTAATACACAATAGTTTAATTAATATTCCGTTTTATTTCCGAATAATATCACGCGTTCACTTGTTGCAATATGATTATTTAGCTTCTTGATAAATATTAACTCCATTCATTTAGTTATAACTGAGATAATTTCTGATGAGTTACTTTTTCACTATGATTCTGCATATGGTTGATTAATTTGCTACTTCAAATAAACTGTACGGAGTCTACGCCTACTACTCGTAGGAAGATGAGACTTCATCTTCTCTAATTGAAATTAAACTTCACTTTCATTCGCTTCATAATGAAGCAGAACTTGCTCTGTACTGACTGACTCGTTCGATAACTGGATTCTGAATGAAGAGAGTCCTAGTATGGAGAATCTTATATATATAGCGTTCGGTATTCAAACGATACCGCAAGAAAACAATAAAATATACTTTATGAGTCAGCGAGTCGCCTTGAGTAGACACGCCGCCCTGATATGTTAATTTAATGGGTCATTAATGTGACAGCGGTCTCTGTGAGAAGCGATCGTTAAGAGTTATTGTTTTATCCCCCGTTGTCGAAGAATCGTTAATTACCTAGTCGCATCTTTGAGCTCAATAGAAATAAAAATAACTGTCCCTTCGTAATAGGAGCGATGTGGTTTAGCGGTTAGATCGTAGTTGTCATGATTTAATAGTTTCTTTGATATTTTTATGGGGTGTTACATTATAAACGCGGCCGACTTTGAATTCGAACGGAAATGGATTCATTATATTGGCATTCTTCAGTTTCAGTTTACATATGGCTATATTTGAAATAATTGGTATAGTGTGCTCACCACAGTAACTATAGTCTGAGATTTTTGAATCGTCAAAAATTATTCACATACATTGGGAGCATAGCATTTTGAAATGGAAATGATATCCATAAAATGTATCTTTTTTCGAAAAAAATTGAAATATTTTGTTTGGGCTTCTATCCAATTCACGAAGAAAATTCTGGGGATTTGGTCCTATACTTGTATTGTAAAACATATTCTTTATGATCGTGATATGATCCTGTGGGATATATGCAGAAATATTAAATATTGGAGATATCTCAACCAATACTCAATTGTCAAGATTAAGAAGAAGTATACCAAGTATATTTCGAAGATGACAAATAATTGAACTTTTTTTGCTAGATAGAGAAATAGGGCTGGTAGCTGGAAGCATTATGCGATTTTTTCAAAGAACGATACATGTTTCGCCAAACTTGTCCAATGAACCAAATCTGGCAGACATAATATTGGAAGAATAATTTTAATTATTCAATTATGTCTTGGTGCATGATATATTTCAAGACAAGAATACTGACAGAAATAAAAAATGCCTAAATCGATAACTTCAATAAAAACTTATATCACGCTCAATTCATCGAACAATTTTTGATAGTTATCACTGCCTCAACGTCTGTATGTCTGCGATTTTCTCGAGAACTATCAAACTAATTCAAATATTATTTCTCGGGTAATTAGTTCTGTCTATCATTCTAAAATATTTTTAGCACTGCACCGTTGCCGATTATTCTGAAAAGTAGCAACAATGCTGTTCTTTGAATGACTGGTAGTGGTCTTCTGATTCGTTCCTCTCTTGGGATATTCAGGACTGCACCCCAAATCTCCAAATTGTTGTAATGTTGTCCTTACTAGTAGTTACTGAAATCTTTTGGAAATTCACACCAGATTTGTTGAAACACTATGATAACTCGTCTTCTGGAATTTTCCCTGGTGGTGCTTATTAATTTTGGTTTCCCAAAATCCATCCCGACTGCGCCAGTAACGTTGTGCCCCTACAGGGAGCTTCGTAGAAGCACCATATCCCCCAATTTTGTATTGAATAAATATTTTCCAACATTCATTCCCACACAATAACAGTTCTACTTCTCTTGATGTTTGGATGAAAATGAAGAATGCTTTCTACGAGTAACATAAAATGGAATTGATATATTATTGTATAATTCAAATATACAGTGCTCGTTTAATCCGTTCCCCCCCTACTATTTCTTGAACCACCTGGTATATCGCGACGAAATTGGAGGTCTTGAAAAGGAGATAAAAGTCTACTTTCCCATAGAAAAATCACAGCTAAAAGTTACAAAATGGTGGCTGAGCGCCATCTTCGATTTTTTTCTTTAATAGAACACCTCGTACATATTTTCGAAATCTGCTCATATTCCTCAACAATTTTCTCCAATACACTTCAGTCCTGAATTTGATTGTTTTCGAAATATTAACTTTTGAAAAGTGACATTCCGGTTTAAAATTAAGTATGGAGTTTGGTCACTTCCGGTACAACATTTTGCTAACTGAACGTTGTTATCAATTTGTAGTTGAATCTCTTGATGAATTCGACTGATAAGAGGCGTAAAGAGAGGTTATTGAGGATAAACAGTACCGCTTACCGGAAAATCTCGAAGGCTACGAATGTGTTCTGTAAATTCACAATCAAAACAAATTAGTTAGCTGAAAAATTATAATTTATTTTTGAATAATACTTTTATTCAACCCCAACAATTATTTCATCAAGTGTTCAATGTGGCCCCCTCTTAAATCTTGGCAATAAAGTGCCCTATTACAAATAGCTTCTCTCACGTTGATGAAAGTCTGTTCATCTATTTCTTCACATGTATCTATTATTCTGCGTCCCAACTCTCCTATTGTTTGGCATTCAGTGGCGTAGATTTTTGACTTCAGATACTCCCAGAAGAAAGAATCCAGAGGTGTAAGATCCGGAGATCGTGGTGACCATTCTGTACTTCCCCTGCGACCGATCCATCGCCCAGGAAAGTTTGTATCGAGAAACTCTCCAGCCATGCGATCGAAATGTGGAGGTGCTCCATCCTGCTGACATATGATTTCACGATTTTCAAACTCTTCCTGATTATTTAATACAATTCGTCTTATTCGAGGTTCAATTTCAGTTTCTAAAAGATTTCTGTAAAGAACTCCTGTAAGATTGCCTCTGATGAAAATCGGTCCAATAACACGATTGCCCAAAATCCCCGCCAAACATTCACCTTTTTGGGAAACTGGGTATGTCCCTCTCTAAAAATATGTGTATCAGTATCGCTTCAGTCTCGTACATTCTGTTTGTTGACTTTTCCATTGAGAAAAAACGTGCATTCGTCTGCGAAACATACACGTTTCAGGAAGCCTTGTTCTCCCTCAATTGTTCTCGTTAACCATTCACAAAATTCAACCCTCCGGTCTGCATGCAGACTCTTTGGACACTTTTTGAACTCATCCCACAGGATTCAGCAACTGCAGACGTCGACTGAGTCGAATTGATTCCATTTCAGCAACAATTTCTACCTTTTTTTCTTCTGAAGAGGGGTCTTCCTGATCTTGGAGCATCTTTCAGCGTACCAGTTGCTTGGAGCTTATTTGAAAGTTTGCGCAAATATGACCTCAAATAGGATTCTCGGGAAATTATCATTAAACATACGGACTGCTAGATGATAATTTCTTCCAGCTTCTCCAAATATCAAAACTGCTTCAAATTTATCGTCTGAACTACGAGTCATGATCACACTTTTCATGAAAGGATTTAGGTGCTCAACGGACTATTTGACAGTTAGCAGTTCAGCTTGACAGTAAACAAGATGTTACCGCGACAACGATTTTTTCCAATGCATACTTGATTGAAAGCAGCATCAGTGTTTTTGGTTGGGTTTGAAATGACCAAAATGTCACTTTTCAAACGTTAACATTTCGAAAACAATTGAATTCAACAGTTAAGTGTATTCAAGAAAACCGTTGAGAATAATGAGCGGATTTCGAGAATGGAATAATATACAAAGTGTTCTATTCAAAAAAATTATTGAAGATGGCGCTCATTCGCCATTTTGGAATTTCTTGCTGTGATTTTTTCAGGAAAGGGTCTGTCTTTATCTCCTATTGAAGGCCTCCAAATTTCGTTGCGATATACCAGCTGGTTCAAAAGTTAGTAGGGGGGGAACGGACTTCAGGCGAGCATTGTATATGAGATTCGAACAGTAAAACATTCTTTAATCCCGAGATAATATCGCGGTGGGGAATTATTCAGCAAATAATACTTGGTATTGAAATATTCAGCGAAGATACGGTCTGATAGGAAAGCTAACTTTTCAATCTGGTTGTCTTCATAGACTTTGTGTGTGACAAGGCCTTACAAATAACAATTTTGAATAATGTGGTGTGTGCTTTGAAGTATGCTGACTTCATCTACCAGTTTGGATATAACGAGGTTCATTTATTTTCTTTTGGAAAAAATTATCGTTATTGCAGATTCATTACTGCAACTAATGTTGATGCCCCCCCCCCCCCACATGACCCCCCAATGGAAGAATCCAGCGATGGATCAGTGACGTGAAAAAGACATCATTTCATCAAACCAAATCACCGAAACTGATAAAAACTCAAATCCGAAAACAGCGAAATCGACAGCTGTTCGGTACTAGGAGCCGAAGACCTCCGAATAAGATGCGATATCATTTTCCCCCCAAGTGAAGCCGAAAAACACAAAAAACTCAATGATTACATTTCTGAACATAGTGAAAGTGTAAAGGCTAGTAATATCAAACCTAATGAAGTCACTGGAGGCCGAGGCCGAGAAGACAGCCCGAGCCGAGGTTAGCGCAGAGTATAAAAAAACTGAAAAAAGAAGTTTGAAAACAAACAAAAGTGAAACGGAAAACGAAAAGGAAGTGATGAGTGTAATCCAATGATACTCTAGAAACAATACTTGAACATATTTGAGTCATAGATGATAGAATGAACAGCCGTAGTGAGTAGACGTGTCTATCGGTGCTCCCTTCAAATACAGTTAAAATTGAAACCTTATCAAATAGTGAATAGTGACTGAAACTATTGTAGATATTTACTCATAAAGAAAAATGCCACTCACAAGAGACCAGCTACAAGAAATAAAGAGTGTTATAAAAACTTCAATGAATGAACTTGCTCGAGATGGAGAATTCATGTCGATTCTAATAGAAAATATGGACGATATGATAGAGAAAAAAATTGAGGATACGAGGAAAAAATCATGAAACTAGAAGATGAAATTGATGAAATGGAACAATACAACCGGAGGAAAGACATTAGGATTTATGGTATTGCCGAAAATTCAAGACTAACGGACAATGAGCAAGTAGAAAAGGTTCTCGAGAATATGAACATACAACAAAAACCTCTCATGGAATGTTATAGAATAGGAAAACCTAAAAATGGCACAAATGATAAACCTCGACCCATCTTTGTGAAATTCCATAACTTGATGGATAAAACTGAAGTGATAAGAAATAGGAAAAAAATGAAAGGTGCTAAAATATTCATAAAAGAGGATCTAACGAGTGCAAGATTTTGGATACTAATGAAAGCAACAGAAAAATTTGGTTACAAAAATGTATGGCAATGAATGGAAACATTTTTACCAGTGGAAATGGGAATAAAAAAAGAATCAAGAAACAGGACATTATAAATTAGGTATCAGTTATCTAATAAAAATATTCACTTATTATATGTGAATGAAATCGTATTTTTTTTTCAATTTTGATCATGTAAAAACTATATTTTTTATAAATACGGGCACCATGGATTTTAGCCATCATATTCACTATCCCTGATATATTTATTGTTTATTACCTTTTCATTTCACTTTGAATACCGTTTCAATAGTTCAGGAGCTCTAGATATAGAGAATACGAATGGATGACTATAATGATTATATTGATGAATTGAGAAATTATAACAATGTTCAGGAAATTGTTGTAAACAATGAATAATTGGATGAAACTAATGAAAAGATACTCCAAATGGACTTAATATATTTCATATGAATATTCGTAGTAAGAAAAAAAAATTCGAAGAGTTCACGGTTTACTTAGAGTCTTTGTCGTTTACTTGCGATATAATAATATTAACAGAAACATGGAATCTGGAGTATATTAGTATTTACAGTCTCAAAAACTATACAGTATATTACAATGGAAGTAAAAATAATAGAAGTGATGGAATAATCATTTATATCAAGCATGGAATAAATTATTCGTCAGTGAAACAGCATAAAGTTGCAGAAGTTACTCTAACAAACCTTAAATTTCAACATAGAGAAAGAGAATATAATATATTTGCAATTTATAGATCACCTTCAACAAATACCGATGACTTTGTTAGGCGCTAGATATTTTTCTAAGTGATCATGGAAAATCCAAATTCAACATTCTGATAGGTGACATCAACATAAATTTAACTGATGAAAATGAACTAACCCCAAATACATATCTCAATACTTTGAATTCCCACGGCTATACTTCATATATAAATGCGAATACCAGGGTTTCTGAAGTTAGCCAAAATTGTTTAGATCATATTTTCTTGAAAATAGACAATTCTGTTGATCCCAAAGATTGTACATCATTTATTTCCACAACAGCCATTACTGATCACTACAGCATACTATTGAACATCGCAGAATAATATATAATAAAGAAAAAATGGAGGAACCTGATGGTTTCGTACAAATCACCAAAATTGATTATAAAGCACTTAATATAAGATTACAAGCTGAACCTTGGAACAACGTGTATAATGAAAATGATATTGACCGGGCTTTCGATAAATTTTACAAACAGTTGATGTATCATCTGGAGAAATGTACCCATTATAATAATATCAAAATAGCTAAAAAACTAATACCATGGATAACAAATGGATTAATACAGTCAATTAAAAAAAGGTGTGCTTTGAAAACAAAAATGCTTGGCTAATAAACATAACGAAACACTTTGGCAAGAGTACAGAGAATATAGGAATTTCCTCACTAAATTACTTCTGAAAACCAAACAAAACTATTACTCCAAAAAAATTCTGGATGCAAACAAAAATACGAAAAAAATATGGCAAGTTATAAAAAATCCTGTTTCAAATAACGAATCAACCGAACCATCAACTATATTGTAACGTAAATAAACTTAACTTGGTTTAAGTAATTTATTTCACACTGAATCTACAACTTAATTTATATTACTACGCCACTGTATAGCTCGATGGTATGGGCTCGTTCAGACTGTCCACTCCCTCTTGAGGGCTCTCTATTTATCTCCGATACAGCATTCTCGATGTTTCGAATTCTTCCAGTTGGCGACGGCATGTTCCAATTGTTTCCAATATTGACCGTTGCATTACGCGGAAGAGGGACTGGATGGTTCTCGAACATCTCCGGGGATGATCTCATCGCTGTCGACGGCAACATGTGAGGCGACAGGTCCGGCCTAGGTTCGTTACATTGCCCCCTTCTTAAAGACATTTCGTCCCGAAATTTCATCCTTGGAGTGTGACGATATCTGCATGACTCCCCATATCTGCACCGTGAAGTTCGATGGAAGTAACACTCCACGGTCTTCATGATCGGTCGTGGAAGAGGGTTACAGCAAACCAAAATCTTGACGCCGCTGGATCTGAATATCGCCTCCAGCATACTTCTCATGACTCTCCAGTCCAACCCATCAATACCACAGGACAATTTTGGAATTGCTAGATCCACCAGATTCTGGTCCACCATAGTATCTCTCAGTTTGGTGAGACTCTTCCAGACATCTTCATAGGACGGTTTATCTTGGGAATGCCTTTTGGTAACTAGGTAGTAGATGTTTCTCTGGCCTTTCTTCAACTGTAGCACCCCACCAACTTCTGGATTCTGCCCCCGCAGTGTTTGGAGTTGACCAAATTTCTTGGAGAACACTACGGCGATGCCCCTGGACATTCGAAGATCTTCTGCCACACAGTGCGCTAGTGCGTAGTCAGCAGGCACCTCGAAAGGTCTCGTGACTCCTCTCTAGTAACCCCATGTAGAACTTTCTGCCCGTTTGAATACAAGGACATAAACTTCTCGAACGTCATATCATCCTCCGGTGGCTTGAGGGTGCGAACTTGGTCATGGTTTCCAGCGTAAGGGGCCAACCTGTTGAAATGGACGACCCTTGGTTTCCCTCGGGGTGGCTTATGGATTCGGTACACAAGGTCGTTTATCCTTTTCACGATCTTATACGGGCCTTCCCACGAGTTCCGCAACTTTGGTGATAGTCCACGACGACGTTTGGGGTTGTACAGCCAAACCAGGTCATCAACCTAAATCCTCCAGCGTCGGCCTTGATGTCATAGGTCTTCTTCATTTTATCGCTGGCACTCTGGATGTTCAACCGGACTCGTTCGTGGATGTCGTCCATTCTCTGCCGAAGTTTGCTGACGTAGTCCTCTCCCGCAGTGTCTTGTCCTGGCGGTATCCCAAACTTCAGGTCACAAGGCAGTCGCAGTTCTCGGCCCATTATAATACTAGCAGGAGTTTGACCGGTGGACTCGTGTACTGCGGATCGATAGGCCATCAGGAACAAATGAAGATACTGGTCCCAGTCTCTTTGATGGTCAGAGACAACCTTGGACAAGTGGCGGTTGATCGTCCTGTTCATCCGTTCCACCATTCCATCGGACTGCGGATGTAGGGCCGTGGTTCTTGTCTTGCGGATGTTCAGCAGTAGACATATTTCTTGGAAAAGGTTGGATTCGAAATTTCTGCCTTGATCCGAGTGCAGCTCCATTGGAATACCGAATCGACATATCCACTCTTTCACCAAGACGTCGGCGACGGTGATGGCTTCCTGGTTGGGCAGGGCATAGGCTTCCGCCCACTTACTGAAGTAGTCCATTGCCACAAGGATGTATTTATTCCCGTGGTCGGATACGGGAAACGGGCCGGCGATGTCAATGGCGATTCTCTCGAACGGGCTGCCTACGTTGTACTGACGCATCGGGGCCTTGGGTCGTATTCGAGGTCCATTGCTAGCAGCGCATACAGCGCACTTTCTGCACCAGTCCTGGACGTCAGCTTGACAATTGGTCCAGTAAAACCGTTGCCTCACTTTCTGCAGGGTCTTCGTCACTCCCAGATGTCCTCCAGCGACTCCATCATGGATTTCCCGCAGCACTTCCTCTCTTCTGTTCCTGGGAACAATTATTTGGCGTCTGTCTTCCCACCAATATCGGCCTCCAACACACGTTTCAGGATCCCATTGTCCAGAATAAGAGAGTTCCATTGTGCCCAATAGGACTTAACAGCCGGCGAGTAACCTGCGACTTCCTGCCATGATGGTCTTCGATTGCCCTTCTTCCAGCTGACGACTAAGCCAAGGTCGGGGTCTCTCTCTTGGTCTTTCTGGATCTTGCTGTCATTCCAGTTGTCATCCATTGCCGCGGTTCTACAAAGTGTTGCTTCTTTCTCTTCTGCTCGTCGGCAAGTGAGCAATCATCTGGACATGGTCTTCGCGACAAGGCATCTGCATTCTTATGGCTAGTTCCGGCTCGATGTTCGATCTCGAAATCGAATTCTTGGAGTCTCTCGATCCAACGTGCTACTTGACCCTCAGGATTTTTGAACTGTAAGAGCCATTTGAGGCTGCATGGTCAGTTCTCACAGGAATCTTCTTCCATACACGTACTTGTAGAAGTGCTCCCCTCCCTTTACAACAGCTAACAGCTCTCGCCTGGTGACACAGTAATTGCGCTCTGGTTTGCTGAGCGTCTTGCTGAAATAACCAATGACCTTCTCCTGCCCCTCCTGGATCTGAGATAGGACGGCTCCAAGTCCCACGTTGCTGGCGTCCGTATCCAAAATGAACTTCCCGTTGGGTAAGGGATAGCTCAGAACAGGTGCGTTAATCAAAGCTCCCTTCAGCTTCCTGAACGAGTCTTGGCATTCTTCGGACCACTGGAACTTTGTTTGACCTTCCGTGAGCCTGGTCAGTGGTTTAGCGATGTTGCGAACCCCAGCACATATCGGCGATAGTATGTGCATAAACCAAGGAAACTTCGAAGTTGGTGAATGTCTTTTGGGATGGGCCAATCCTTAACAGCTTTGATCTTCTGGTCGTCCACTGCTACTCCTTCCCCAGAGACAACGTGGCCGAGGTATCGTACTTCTTTTTGGAACAGATGGCATTTCTTAGGGCTCAGTTTCAATCCGGAGTTCCTCAGTCGCAGGAATACTTCCTCCAAGTTTTTCACGTGGTCCTCAAACGATCTGCCGACCACAATTATGTCGTCGAGATACACTAGACACGTGTTCCATGAGAGTCCCTTCAGCACTGTCTCCATCAATCTTTCGAATGTGGCGGGAGCATTACAGAGCCGAATGGCATAACGGTGAACTGCCACAATCCTGAGCCGATGGTAAAAGCAGTCTTTTCTCGATCTTCCTGAGCGAGTTCTACTGCCAGTATCCACTCTTCAGATCAAGGGTCGAGAAAATCGTGGAACCAGCCAACGTGTCTAGGGTGTCATCTATTCTCGGGAGAGGGTAACTGTCCTTCTTCGTGACATTATTAAGTTGGCGATAGTCTACACAACGCGTGTCGGTCTATCCTTTTTCTTCACCAGTGACGACTGGAGGAGACCAGGGCCTGTTAGACTGTTCGATATCTCCTTCTTTTTCCTATCTCGCCGACTATTTTGTCAGCCTCTGCCTTCTTGGCAAGAGGAAGTCTTCTTGCTGATTGCCGGATCGGTCGGGCACCCCAGTATCAATCTTGTGCTGGACCACATTGTTCGACCCCTTTTCCTTGTCCGGTATCGAAGATGTCATGGTACTTTTGACTAAATCTCTTAGTTTGGGCTGTTGACCTGGTTTTATGTCTTTGGAAGAGATGGCAACTAATTTTTCTAGTTCTGTGGGCAAGTTGTTGGGTTGGCTAATCGTACCTCGTACGCCCGGATCACAGATGAAACTGACGAGCAGTGCCCCAAAATTGTTCCTTTCTTTAAGGTCACTGGAAAGTAATTGACATTCATGACCCTTACCGGTACAAATTTTTCAGCACGTAACAGGGTTTTCCTAGGGCAACCCTCGTCCAATTTTCTCATCATGAAGTTTGGGCTCGAACATCATCACGTCTCCACTGCTCGCACTCCCGTCCAGGCGAGCCTCCAGGATGGTTTCAGCCCTCTCAGGTACGCTTACATCTTCAGCCAACAGCACACGGATCAACTCTTCCTTCTCCCATGAAGTACCAGCTCTTCTCCGTTGACACGTAGGACGCCGTCTTTGAAATCCAATTCAAACCCTCTGGAATTCATGGTGTCCATTTCGATGATTGCATCGTCTTCGATGTCCGCTACGAGTGCCTTTTGTTTCACTTTAGTGCTGCCCAATATTATTTCAATCGGTAGTTCGCCATATACAGTAGCTGGCTCCCCTGTTGCTGTGCGTAGCTTTCAAGTTGTCGGTTCAATTCGTTCCGGTGTTCTGGCAAAGGAAGGTCTGAGAATTGTCCTAGTCGCACCTGTATCTAGCAGCATGGTGCAAGGCTCGTTATTGATGAGACCGTCTACGAAAACACCTCTGTTCTGTCGTTTCAGGATAGCGACATATGCGTTGTTAACCGGGGCTTGCTGGACACAGGCCGACGATTGCCCCTTCTCGTCGACCTTCTTTAGTTTTCCTGCATCGGAGTCGTGTTTTCGAATGTTGGACATTTGCTACGCACATGTCCAATTTTGCCACAATTCCAGCATCTTATCTGTCTTTTCTCAGGCAAAACTTCTTTAATCACTTTCCTTATGGCAGCTTCCCAATTAGCAGGCTCCTGTGAGTCTTCCTCAATCATTCGGACTTTACTCTGGCTTTGCGATTGTTTCGCTGCCTCGAATTCCAAAGCGCGTGCCAGTGCGTCTACGAGATGTGTTGGACGAGCTAGTGTCAACGCTTGTCTTGTTTCTTGGTCACGGAGTCCATCCAAGAATGCCTGAACCGCTAATCGCTCCATTACATTTTCCGGTGTGGCTGGATATGCGAGACGAACCAAGCGTGCAATGTCAGCTTCGAATTCTTGTAAGGATTCGCCCGATTTCTGGCAGCGATTTTTCAGTTGGGAGTGGTATACGTGTTCCAAATGGGCCTGGCCATATCGTAATTCTAGATGTTTAATCAGCTGATCATAGTCCTCCTGTTCTTGGGCGGTAAGAGTTTGTAGAATATTCGTCGCTTCTCCACGTAATGCAAGTGTTAGTGCTACAGCTCTTTCCCTGCATTCCATCCATTTGCTTTGGCCGCTGCTTCAAACTGTCGGCGGTAATTTTCCCATGGAGTTTTTCCGTCGAATTGAGGCGGCTTCATGGAAACTTCCCTATTTCAGAAATGACCTTGACATCTTTTATACCCTCTTGAACTTTATCCAAGTTCAAACTCAAGTCCAGACATTGCATTTTCGTTAACCATCTCTGTGGAGGGCGCACTATTAATTCGTTTTTCCAGCTTACTGATCGTTTCCTTTATTTTATCTACCTCCGTGTTCATTTGCTCCCTCATTTTATCTATCTCTGTCTCAACGGTTCCCATTCTTCCTTCTAGAAAATTAGCCACACCACACAATTCTTTTTTAGACCTTCTGTGTTTTCCAGGATCTTCTCTTCCAGGCTTCTTGAATTTTCTAGTAGCTTTTCTTCCAGATTTCTAGAATTTTCTTGAAGCTTCCTCTTCCAGATTTCTAGCATTTTCTTCCAGGCTTCTTGAATTTTCTAGAAGCTTCTCTTCCAGATTTCTAGAATTTTCTTCTAGCTTCTCTTCCAGATTTCTAGCATTTTCTTTCAGGCTTCTTGAATTTTCTTCGAGTTTATTCATTACCAAACTTAAATCACCTCCGGGAACTTCGAATAAAAATGTTTCGGGTCCTCACCTTCTTGTATAAGTCCTTCTGCAAGTCTTTCCTGGAGTACTTGCTTTTTACCTGTTGTTTCCAGTTCCCTTTCCTCCAATTCCTGTTTCAATTCCGCTACCTTCAAATCCGTAAGGCGCACTTTTCTTGAACACATTTTGTCTTTGACGAGGTATCAGTCTGTTTTACACGAAAAGTTTATCAGTTTGTTAAAATTCACTTCGCGAATTATTTTCCACGGGCCACCAGTCTATTGTCTGTTTCACGCGAAGAGTGTATCAGTTTATATTCCCACGCACAATTGTCCACTTCGCGAAAACCGGGCCACTGTCTATTTTCTGTTTCACGCGAACAGTGTATCAGTTTATATTCCCACGCACAATTGTCCACTTCGCGAAAACCGGGCCACTGTCTATTTTGGGCGTACAAAAAGGTCTATCAATTTATTTTTCTGACTATCCACTCCACGATCACTTGTTTATTTTCAAAATCTCACTTCCGACACCAATTGTAACGTAAATAAACTTAACTTGGTTTAAGTAATTTATTTCACACTGAATCTACAACTTAATTTATATTACTACGCCACTGTATAGCTCGATGGTATGGGCTCGTTCAGACTGTCCACTCCCTCTTGAGGGCTCTCTATTTATCTCCGATACAGCATTCTCGATGTTTCGAATTCTTCCAGTTGGCGACGGCATGTTCCAATTGTTTCCAATATTGACCGTTGCATTACGCGGAAGAGGGACTGGATGGTTCTCGAACATCTCCGGGGATGATCTCATCGCTGTCGACGGCAACATGTGAGGCGACAGGTCCGGCCTAGGTTCGTTACAATATATAATAAAAGTGAAGATTGCGAGTCGGATGCATATAAAATATCTGATATATTCATAAATCATTTCTCAAAAGTTGGAGAAAATCTTGCAAGAACAATTAGATCTAACCCACTGTCAGATCATGAATCACCACCTGACCTAAACGATAAATCGATAAATAACTCCCTATTCTTGACACCTGTCACGACTCCAGAAATACTGAGTATAATTGACAACCTTAAAACTAATGCCGCTTCAGGAATAGACAAAATATCAGCAAAAACCATCAAAATGATAAAAACTAATATTGTTGAAATTTTAGTTCACCTGATAAATTCGATGTTCCAAAGTGGCGTTTTTCCAAATAGGTTGAAAGACGCTGTCATTACTTCCATATTCAAAGCTGAAGACCCATATTTTGTCAATAATTACCAACCAATATCTGTCATTATTAATATTGCGTAATTGTATGGAAAAAGTATAGCCAGCAGGTAACAAAATCATGTGGATCGCCACCTACTAATCTCTCCCAAACAATTCGGTTTCAAGGCAGGAAGTTCCACTGAGGATGCACTGTATTATCTCACGAATGAAATTCACCAGCACCTCAATAAAAATGATAAAGTCTTAGGCATCTTTTTGGATTTAGCTAAAGCATTCGACAGCATTTCACACGATGAACTTTTGGAAGAACTCGAAAAATATGGGATTAGAGGCTTACCGCTATCATTATTTAGAAGTTATTTATCGAAGAGGAAATCTGTCGTTAAAATAAAAAACAAGTTTAGCGAACCTTCAGAAATCGGATATGGTGTCCCCCAGGGAACATTCCTCGGCCCTGAGTTATTCCTTCTCCATATCAATGAAGGGTTGAATATGGAGATAGGTGGAGATATTATCTCATATGCGGACGATACGGTTCTCCTATTCCATGGAACAAATTGGCAGGAAATTACGAAAAACGCGGAAAAAATTTCATATCAAGTCTAATGTTGGATGGACTGTAATCTCCTGAGCTTAAATGAGAGCAAGACCAAATTTATAATTTTCACAAACAGCCCAAAAGTACAACCAAATCAGAAATCAATTGAATTTCATGAGAGATGTGATCTGGCCAACTGTGATTGTAAGAAGACAATTCAAAACACTTCAGGAATCAAATATTTGGGAGTTATCATCAATGAAACGCTCAGAAATTTTTTTGAAAATGGCCTATAAATCATTAGTTGAATCTGTAATATCCTATGGAATACAAGTATGGGGAGCTGCGTATAACAATCAGATAAATTGTTTGAAAGTCACACAGAAATGGATTTTAAAGTAATACTGAGAACAAAGCGCAGATTTTCCACCGAACAGCTCTTTATAGAAACTAAAATGCTTGATAATGCTGTATATTTTCAATATTGCGATATTCATGTACAGAAATAGAATGCATCATCAGGAAATTTCCCACAATCACAATACAAGACAAAAAGGTCTCAAAAATTTAAATATTCCTCGTCCTAATTCTACCCTCTATAAGAAGTCGATAGCATTTGATGGCCCCAAAATTTACAATTACATCCCAGAGTCCATCGAAAATATTTATAGTTACAAACTGTTCTGCAAAAAGCTGGTGTCCTTTATTTTCTTGAACTCTAGATCTCTTGAAGTACTCCTACAATGAATATCAATCAATATATAATTATTATTTCTCATACTATTACTTTAGTCTCTTAGCTTCTGATAATTTTAGATTATTTTCTTCACTATATCTATCATATGATTTAGTATTATTATCAATATTATTTACGGAATGTTCAAACACTACTAGTTAATTAATACCATTCAGGCACAAAATGATCTCATCCAGAGATTAGGTGCACTCAATTTGTAAAAATTAGTTCATAATATCAATGTTATGAAATATGTGATTTAATATAATAATAATATAAAATGCGAAAGGCGAGTCACGTGGTTGGACTCTGACATAATAAAATATCTCGGTAATACAATTTCTATTTGATGGTCTGAATTCATTTGTAGGGACCTAGAGATCCAACAAATGAAAGTGACGAAAAAATCGAATATTCTGGGAGAAAAAGCCGCACAACTATCAAAACTGGTTTGGAAAATCGTTTGTGCTATTAAAAGGTTCTTTTTTTTTGTATTGTAGAATTATTCGGGAATTTCTAGAAGTATTGCTGATTTCCGTCATCAGTATATGATGCATTAGGCATTATATACTCTCCGCTTTCAATATTCAAATGTATTTCAATAATACTCCATATAAATTCAATGGGAAACCACACTTACAACTGTCAAGGCGTACACAACTGTTCCATATACCACTGGTACTGAGGCTGCATCTGCGAGGCTCCAATCGTCTGGAATTCTCCAAGTGAGATGCCTATCCACAATCGTAAAATTCGCAAGTGCGCCATGGTTCACCATACCCATCACGCTATGACCCACTAAAAAAAAAAAAGGTTGTAGCGGTAAATTTTCAGGTGGAGTGGCAACCGTCGAAAATGGACTGCAGTTGTCTCAGAAAACCTATTGACAACTCATATAATTTGTTAGCAGGCACTCTCCTCATTGAATTAAAGCATTCGGTTGGTATCGAATGAACATAAATATATATAATTATATATATATATATATATATATATTTTCCGTAGTTTCTTGGGTTACTGGATTCCACAATTATTGATACATTTATATTGTTAAAGACGTTTCGTCCCGGGCCTGGGACTTCTTCAGTTTTATTTATTTCATGTTAGGTATATAATTCTGAGTGACATGTAGCGGTCAATTTATATTAAAATGAATTTTCCTTTTTTTGTAATTTTTCCACATAATGGAGGCCTATCAACATGTTTCTTGTCGTCCTCATTTGGAACATTGTTATTTAAGATCTCAATTAGTTTTTTTGACTCTTTGTGTAATTTGTTTAGCTCCTGGGTTGTATCAGTAATCGTTAAATTCAGAATTTTCATTTGGAATTTTGCTACAAAGGACTTAATTTTGTGACTCAGGTACTTACCTGTAATTTGAATATGGTTCATATTGAAGTTAAGAAATATTGGAAACATGTTGATAGGCCTCCATTATGTGAAAAAATTCCAAAAAAAGGAAAATTCATTTTAATATAAATTGACCGCTACATGTCCCTCAGAATTATATATCTAACATGAAATAAATAAAACTGAAGAAGTCCCAGGCCCGGGACGAAACGTCTTCAACAATATAAATGTATCAATAATTGTAGAATCCAGTAACCCAAGAAACTACGGAAAAAAAATACACAGGAAGGATTCAAGAAAACTATTTCAAATATATATATATATATATATATATATATATATATATATATATATATATATATATATTTATACAGTGCGGCTTTTTATAGTCCTCTGCCCCCCCTTCGAACGGTTCGACGTAGAACAATGAAAAAAAAGGTACCGTATGAAATCACCGATACTACTTTTTGAAATGAAAGACATTGTGTTTGCCCGAAAGATGGCGCAAGGGGGCACATCAACTTCAAAATTTCAAATAGCATGAGGGGTCATGTGACACATCGTTGAAAAAATAATGTTTCTATCATTTCGTTGATTTGTTTTCCACAATGTGCATTTGAAATATCAAGCATGAGTGCTGCTATTTATAGTCCCCATCCTTTTAAATTTCGAATGGTTCGACGTAGAACAATGAAAAAGAAAGTATTAAATGATATCACCGACGCTACTGTTTGAAATGAAAGTCATTGCCCGATAGATGGCGTGGAAGGCATCAAGTTGAAAATATCAATTAGCATGGGGAGTTATGTGGCTCATCGTTGAAAAGACAATTCAATTTCCTTTCCAACCATTTCTTTTTTTTCCGTTCATAAATTTTTTCACAATATGTATTGGCAATCACCGAAACTTTCGTCTCCTGCAAAATTGATTTTAGGTGATTCACTGGCCCTATGAACAGTGCCAGTTCTGTTGAATTTTTCAACCAGTTCCCTCGAATATAATTTGCACGAGGGTTTGTATTCATCGTGTAAATTTGGGTTGTTTAATGAGAACATTAGACGAGAAAAATCTGAACTATTAAAAACGCGACACCGAAGGTGGAACGTTTTTAGGTTGACAGTTTTTCGAGTCAAATTTCTGAAGGAAACAGTTCAGAATTTGAACAACACAAATTCACCTGATATCAATACAAACATCGAGTGTAATTCGGCAGGACAATTCAATGAATAACTCACCAATGTTTGGAGAGAATGTATATAAACCAAGATAAGTAAACACACAATGGGATTCGAATTACTAGGTCCACTACAAACTTAGATATAGAAATACAACACTTCAAAAAAATATTAACATGAAAGACCATTCTTCTTTTTGGGTCCCGAATTTTTTAACGCTATCCCAATTGACATAGAACTAATTTTTAACCTGAAAAAATATAAAACGGAAAAAAAAATGGGTTTCGAATTTTCCACACAAATTTTATGTATTATGATTCCAACATCAACGTGAATTTGATCAAAAACAAATATCCTAACAACTCTAAAAAAAACATTTGGTAGTATCTGCCCCCTGTATATAACCATTACGGAAGTAATGAATCTTTCATGAACTAACATAACGTGTATATTAAGAATTCGTTCACCCACTATGAGTATTATGTACATTCTAACTTGACAATTATCAGAGGGAGTACAGAGCAGACAGACAATCTGCGCTTGATCTGAATTTTTCATCCTGAAACACAATTGCTTTTCTTTTTATTTGTGTACTTCATATTGAACAAATGAACTTTAAAAACGATCATAAGAACATGGGAACTGTTTCGTCAATGGAAAAACAAATTTTACTTTGGCTACTCACCTCTTGACTAAAAAACATTGTTTTTTTAACGATTTCGAAATGTCACATACAGAAAAAAAAGGTTTTGAACCCGACCTTCTAGACAGTCTTGAAATTATTAATTGCACGAAGTGCAATTTTTGCTTTGTGACCAGATTAACATCTATAATTCTCCTTTGTTGAATTTGTTTTGCTGACGATTGAACAGGTAATGGATATAATCTCCGTTCTACTTAGTTTCATTCACAATGGATAATCCTTGATATCATCAATATCCCTAATTAGATTCATATACTCGCTGTTACCTGCCCTGACTATTCAATATGATACATTGTGATTATCGAATTAGTATTTTCCCCATCTGAAGAAGCTATTGTATAGCGGAACACTTGTCGTGATTTTGAAAACCATTTTGGGAAAAATCATCTGGTGAAGTGAGTGTATTTTGTTGACTTTTATATTTTTTTGAGTATGAATGAATATGCTATTATCATTACTTCTCATCAATTCCTGAAATCTCTAAGCCTTGTCCACAATCTTGTTCCAATCTGTTCGTTGTAATGGCATCAACATTGATTCTTCCAGTTGCTACCATAATATCTCTGAAGTTCAGGGAACTATAATGTACCTAAAAACAATTCGTCCATATCAGTATTATTACCGTTATTTCTAGTTCACCAAAAATCCTCACTTTTACGATTTTTTTCTCTACTCTCTTGCAAGTGGGGCTCAAGGGACCTTCAAACCAAGTTAAACTCGACAAGTCGCCTCTAGTTGTTTGAGCAGCATAGCAGTGTTTGCTTTTCACCAAGCCGCCCTGAGCCAGCAGTAGATGCCGATAAGTTCCCAGGCCTTGTTTATATATATTTATGGCCATTCCTTCTTCAACTGCTCTGCACACGATTCGTCATTGGGATCGAATACTTCCTGTTCGTCCAATATCAAAACACACCAGACGTTGTCGCCTTCTCGGTTCTCGTCTCAAACAATTGATGAAGCCGAGAAGGCCGCTTTGTGGATTTCTATGAGAGTAGATAACGATATCCTTGTTTGTTTTAATGGCAGATTGAACTTTCGATAACCAAGTGAATTGTTTGTCTTCAGGAATGTCCAACAAATATGTAGTTTTTCACTTCAGCAGACTTCCTGAGGGGTACAGAGTTCTCTGCCGTTCCTATGTATAGTTTGCACCGATAGGCCAGTCAGAGAACCTCGAGAGGTCGGCATTGAAATCCGATGTTTCTCGTGAAATTAAATATCCATTTGGTCGCAGTGCACACAATGCATCTCTCAACATCT
Organism: Gonioctena quinquepunctata; assembly: GCA_018342105.1. Taxonomy (NCBI): domain Eukaryota; kingdom Metazoa; phylum Arthropoda; class Insecta; order Coleoptera; family Chrysomelidae; genus Gonioctena; species Gonioctena quinquepunctata. The sequence goes on along the minus strand of JAFIRS010000209.1, from coordinate 15,012 downwards.
GAAAACAAAAATTGGATGTGTTTTGAGAATAACACATCTAGAAAAAAAAATACATCAGAGGTGTCTCCAAGAAGATCAGGAGGATCGGAAACAAGTTCAACATCAAGAGCTGCTTCCAATTCGGCAGTACTATACGGAGTTAACTCACCAAGACCAAACCTCCCAACAAAAATGAAATCAGTAAGTATTGCATTTATGAAGTTCCATGTGAATGTGGGGATTCCTACATTGGAGAGACGAAAAGGCCGTTATCGGTAAGATTGGAAGAGCACAGGAAATGGACTCAACGTGGAGAAACGTCAAAATCGGGAATTGCGACCACGCCTGGACTGAGCAACCACGAATTCTATGGGACGACGCAAGTGTTCTACTTTGAGGGGAGCATTGGTTCAAATGGAAGTTCAAAGGAACCGCCTACATTGAAGCCAATAACGCCTTTAGTCAACCAAGCGTTGAGATCAAGGACGTATGGAAACCCTAATTGCTCTTTCTGGCGGACTGCAGAGGAGCGAATCAACACGCGAATTAACACGCACTACTGCACATGGCGGCATAACATGCACCATTACACCGACAGACATATAAATTGGTGAGTAGCACCTGAACTTATCAGTATTCATCTGAAGACGATTGCAGATATATTTATTCGAAACGTCGAGAAAATTTTTTGAATCCATTTAGACGACTGACGTCCGAGACGAGGGTAATCAATTTTTTTAGGTGGTCACAATTGGATAACAAATTGAATTGGATATTTTCGGCACCGCATTCTGCAAAGTTCGCATTCTGAGAGTGCTTCCAGACTATGCGGATCGCGGAAATGTCAAATAAAAATTTTACTCATCACACCACACCATCTGAGAATGAAGTGGTGGCATCTCTAATTGAATATCAATGAAAATAGTTTGTGTATATCAGACAAGAAAATGAAAAGTAGAACTGAATTTGAAAATGTAGACCAACCAGGATTCGAACCTGGGACCTCTCGATTTCTAGTCGAATGCACTACCAACTATGCTGTTGGTATACTCCGGAAACCAGCTCGAGTCATGCACACTTAAAATTTTGGGTGTGAAGTTGGTCGATAATCCCATATCTGATTGACACTAGCTGGTAAAACCAATATAATTTCATTAGGTGTGCCTGCGTGAATGTTTTCGTAGTCACAATTATCCCCATTATATTCGCATACTGATACGGAGCTGAATTTAAAATATGAATCGCCGGTTTCCTAATAAGGACCAACAGCACAGTTGGTAGTGCGTTCGACTAGGAATCGAGAGGTCCCAGGTTATAATACTTGTTGGTCCATATTTTTTAATTCAGTTCCATTTTTCATCATCTTGTCTGATATGCCACAGCGTCTATTATTTGAAATGTTATGTTTGGATATTTCTCTTCGAATAGAGATTCCCTCCTTATCGCGTATCATTATCAACATAACTGATGGATTTGATGTTCAATTCCAGAATAAACCCTTTTTACGGGGTTTTGTCCTTCTCTTTGAGTAACTTCAGGCTGGACGGAGATACTTGGCTTTACCTTTAACAAGAAGTAAAAAATACGATTTTTCTAGCTGTGTATTAGTAATTTAAATTCTGCTCAGAACATCGAAAAACAACAATATAAATGTATCATCCACGATTCCAAAATTCAATCAGATGATGAAAAGTATCGAACAACCGTGACCATTATGTGACAGGGTCTGAAATCCCAAGATGGGAAAATGGACTTCAAAGTCAGGAATAAAGGTTACTTTCGACTTCCAATAACGCCGATGAGTTCCCAAAGTTGAAATTCTTCGAAATTTCGACTTATACATCCCATAAGGGATACACGCCATATTTTTTGGCTTGAACCGTTTTGCCATTGCAAAAATAATCCATAATTTTCTCGAATCGACCACATTTCAATGATTGGTAGTCAAAAAATAGGTGCATATGATATGTATACTCCATCTATGAAATTAATTTTTGAAATGGTTGATGATGTTGGGGAAGTAGACATCATTTTATGGGTTTTTTCTATACAAATCAATATTTTGATGGGCCCAGTTGTTCAACATTATCACACAGAAGTTCGTATCGCGAAAGGAATCACAAGTAGGTGTGAATGCAAAACCATAACTTGTATACATCATGCTCTGCTGTACGTTTGATGACAGTTCTTGTTCATACTCCATGTTCATCTCATCTTCGAAGCTTTCACGAATGAGCATGAAGCACAATATACACTAATCTTTCATCATTTTTTTCTAACCGTCCATTGATGTCTTATCATAGTGTTCATAACCCCAAATAGGTGAAAAATGACTACATTCTTACCATCAGCCGACTAGTCTGAAGGCAATTTTACCTATTCATGCCTTCAACTTATTGGGCAAAGTGTCCCAATTTCTCAGTATTTGACTTCTGAATGACTTCCATTTTTTTCCATAATGCAAATTTAAGGAATTATAACGTAAGAATTACCTTCGCCAATGACGTAAATTTTACCCATAATGTTTGTTGGGTGAGGTCACCTTTCAGCATGTTACCTCCTCCGTAGAGTTTGGTTCTCCGAACTAATTGAATTGAATTGAATTGAAATCCTAAATATTCACCGGAGAACTGGTGCAGCTAGTGGTAACTTGAAAATTATGCAATAGGAAACTGACAATGAGAGTACATTCAACTTAGGGATTTTCCTCTGAATGCTGGAGTGGATCTCATTTGTACAAGAACCGGTTAATAATATCTTCGGATGATATTGATATAAGCCTCCTTCATTATAATGAACCCAAAATCCGAGGTGAGTTTTCAAAGTGTAACTATATTGTATTTTGACATGGCCACCTTTCATTGAACAAGAAATTCAACAATGAGTCAATTTCGGGGTTTATGTTCCTACCCAAAGATCAACAATACTGAATAACGGTACCGTCAATCGTAGTCCAGAACAAGGAAATACCGAGAAGCATTCTGAACTTTTCATCTATCCTATTGTAACGAACCTAGGCCGGACCTGTCGCCTCGCGCGTTGCCGTCGACAGCGATGAGATCATCCCCGGAGATATTCGAGAACCATCCAGTCGCTCTGCCACCGAAAACAACGGTCAATATTGGAAACAATTGGAACATGCCAGAATTCGAAACATCGAGAATGCTGTAACGGTCAATATTGGAAACAATTGTGATTAGGTGAAATAAATTAGTAGAACCAAGTTGTTTTATTTACGTTACAATTGGTGTCGGAAGTGAGATTTTGAAAATAAACAAGTGATCGTGGAGTGGATAGTCAGAAAAATAAATTGATAGACCTTCTGTACGCCCAAAATAGCAGGGGCCCCCGGTTTTCGCGAAGTGGACAATTGTGCGGGGAATATAAACTGATACGTTTTCGCGTGAAACAGAAAATAGACAGGGCCCGGTTTTCGCGAAGGGACAATTATGCGTGGAATATAAACTGATACACTCTTCGCGTGAAACAGACAATAGACTGGTGGCCCGTGGAAAGAATTCGCGAAGTGAATTTTAACAAACTGTAAAACAGACTGATACCTCGTCAAAGAAAAAATGTGTCAAGAAAGTGCCCTTGCGGATTTGAAGGTAGCGGAATTGAAACAGGAATTGGAGGAAAGGGAACTGGAAACAACAGGTAAAAGCAAGTACTCAAAAAAAGACTTGCAGAAGGACTTATAAAGAAGGTGAGGACCCCGAAACATTTTTATTCGAAGTCCCCGAGGTGATTTAAGTTTGGTAATGAATAAACTCGAAGAAACTACTAAACCGTGAAAGAAGAACTGCAACAAAAATTCTAGAAATCTGGAAGAGAAGCTTCAAGAAAATTCTAGAAATTGAAAGGGCTTCTAGAAAATTCAAGAAGCCTGGAAGAAAAAGTTAGAAATCTGAAGAAAGCTTCAGAAAATTCAAGAAGCCTGGAAGAAAATGCTAGAAATCTGAAGAGAAGTTGAAGAGAATTCTAGAAATCTGGAAGAGAAGCTTCAAGAAAATTCTAGAAATCTGAAGAGAAGCTTTTATAAAATTCAAGAAGCCGGGAAGAGAAGTTCCTGGAAAACACAGAAGGCTAAAAAAAGAATTGTGTGGTGTGGCTAATTTCCTAGAAGAAAGAATGGGAACCGTTGAGACAGAGATAGATAAAATTAGGGAGCAAATGAACACGGAGGTAGATAAAATCAAAGATGGGGTCGAGGCAGAGATGGACAAGATGAAGGAAATAATCAGCGATGGAATCAAAGACGGAATCGAGGCAGAAATGGACAAAATAAAGGAAACGATCAGTAAGCGGGAAAAAACAAATTAATAGTGTCCTCCACAGAGATGGTTAACGAAAATGCAATGCTGGACTTGAGTTTGAACGTGGATAAAGTTCAAGAGGGTATAAAAGATGTCAAGGTCATTTCAGAAATAGGGAAGCCATGAAGCCGCCTCAGTTCGACGGAAAACCCATGGGCAAATTACCGCCGGCAGTTTGAAGCAGCGGCCAAAGCAACGAATGGAATGAGGGAAAGAGCTGTAGCACTGACCCCTGCATTACGGGAGGAGCGACAAATATTCTACAAACTTCACCGCCCAAGAACAGGAGGACTATGATCAGCTGATTAAACATCTAGAATTACGATATGGCCAGCCCATTTGGAACACGCATACCACTCCCAGCTGAAAAATCGCTGCCAAAATCGGGCGAATCCTACAAGAATCGAAACTGACATTGCACGCTTGGTTCGTCTCGCATATCCAGCCACACCAGAAAATGTAATGGAGCGACTAGCGGTTCAAGCATTCCTGATGGACTCGTGACCAAGAAACCAGACAAGCGTTGACACTAGCCCGTCCAACACATCTCGTAGACGCACTGGCACGCGCTTTGGAATTCGAGGCAGCGAAACAATCTTGCAAAACCCAGAGTAAAGTCCGAATGATTGAGGAAGACTCACAGGAGCCTGCAAATTGGAAGCGCCATAAGGAAAGTGATTAAGGAAGTGTTCCCCGAGAAAAGACAGATAAGATGCTTGAATTAGAGTAAAATTGGACATTGCGTAGCAAATGTCCAACATCGAAAACACGACTGATGCAGGAAACTAAAGAAGGTCGACGAGAAGGCAACGTCGGCCTGGTAGCAAGCCCGGTTAACAACGCATATGTCGCTATCCTGCAACGACAGAACAGAGGTGTTTTCGAGACGGTCTCATCAATAACGAGCCTGCACCATGCTGCTAGATACAGGTGCGACTAGACAATTCCGACCTTCCTTTGCCAGAACACCGGAACGAATTGAACCGACAACTTGAAGCTACGCACAGCAACAGGAGCCAGGTACTGTATATGGCGAGCTACCGATTGAAATAATTTTGGGGAGCACTAAAGTGAAACATCAGGCACTTGTAGCGGACATCGAAGACGATGCAATCATCGGAATGGACATCATGAATTCCAGAGGGTTTGAATTGATTTCAAAGACGGCGTCCTACGGTCAACGGAGAAGAGCTGGTACTTCATGGGAGAAGTGAAGAGTTGATCCGTGTGCTGTTGGCTGAAGATATAAGCGTACCCGAGAGGGCTGAAACCATCCTGAGGCTCGCCTGGACGGGGGTACGAGCAGTGGAGACGTGATGATGTTCGAGCCCAAACTTCATGATGAGAAAATTGACGAGGATTCCTAGGGGAAAACCCTGTTACGTGCTGAAAAAATTTGTACCGGTAAGGGTCATGAATGAATTACTTTCCAGTGACCTTTAAAGAAAGGAACAATTTTAGGGCACTGCTCGTCAGTTTCATCTGTGATCCGGGGCGTACGAGGTACGATTAGCCAACCCAACAACTTGCCCACAGAACTAGAAAATTAGTTGCCATCTCGTCCAAAGACATAAACCAGCCAACAGCCCAAACTAAGAGATTTAGTCAAAAGTACCAAGACATCTTCGATACCGGACAAGGAAAAAGGGGTCGAACTAATGTGGTCCAGCACAAGATTGATAGTGGGGTGCCCGACCGATCCGGCAATCAGCAAGAAGACTTCCTCGCCAAGAAGGAAGAGGCTGACAAAAATAGTCAGCGATATGGGAAAAGAAGGAGTTATCGAACCTTCTGAAGTCCCTGGTCCTTCCAGTCGTACTGGTGAAGAAAAAAGGATGGATCGACACGCTTTTGTGTAGACTATCGCCAACTTAATAATGTCACGAAGAAGGACAGTTACCCTCTCCCGAGAATAGATGACACCCTCGACACGTTGGTTGGTTCCACGATTTTCTGACCCTTGATCTGAAGAGTGGATACCGGGCGAGAACTTGCTCGGGAAGATCGAGAAAAGACTGCTTTTACCATCGGCTCAGGATTGGCAGTTCACCGTAATGCCATTCGGGCTCTGTAATGCTCCCGCCACATTCGAAAGGATTGATGGAGACAGTGTTGAAAGGACTCTCATGGAACACGTGTCTAGTGTATCTCGACGACATAATTGTGGTCGGCAGATCGTTTGAGGACCACGTAAAAAACTTGAGGAAGTATTCCCGACTCGAGGAACCCGATTGAAGCTGAGCCCCAAGAAATGCCATCTGTTCCAAAAAGGAGTACGATACCGGCCACGTTGTTCTGGAGAAGGAGTAGCAGGGATGACCAGAAGATCAAAGCTGTTAAGGATTGGCCCATCCCAAAAGACATTCACCAACTTCGAAGTTTCTTGGTTTATACACACTATCGCCGATATGTGCTGATTCGCCAACATCGCTAAACCACTGACCAGGCTCACGGAAGGCCAAACAAAGTTCCAGTGGTCCGAAGAATGTCAAGATTCATTCAGGAAGCTGAAAGGAGCTTTGATCAACGCACCTATACTGAGCTATCCCCACCCAAAGGGAAATTCATTTTGATACGGACGCCAGCAACGTGGACTTGAGCTGTCCTATCTCAGATCCAGGAGGGACAGGAGAAGGTCATTGGTTATTTCAGCAAGACGCTTAGCAAAACCAGAGCGCAATTACTGTGTCACCAGGCGAGAGCTGTTAGCTGTTGTAAAGGGAGGGAACACTTCTACAAGTACGTGTATGGAAGAAGATTCCTGTTGAGAACTGACCATGCAGCTCTCAAATGGCTCTTACAGTTCAAAAATCCTGAGGGTCAAGTAACACGTTGGATCGAGAGACTCCAAGAATTCGATTTCGAGATCGAACATCGAGCCGGAACTAGCCATAAGAATGCAGATGCCTTGTCGCGAAGACCATGTCCAGATGATTGCTCACATTGCCGACGAGCAGAAGAGAAAGAAGCAACACTTTGTAGAACCGCGGCAATGGATGACAACTGAATGACAGCAAGATCCAGAAAGACCAGAGAGAGACCCCGACCTTGGCTTAGTCGTCAGCTGGAAGAAGGCAATCGAAGACCATCATGGCAGGAAGTCGCAGGTTACTCGCCGGCTGTTAAGTCCTATTGGGCACAATGGAACTCTCTTATTCTGGACAATGGGATCCTGAAACGTGTTGGAGGCCGATATTGGTGGGGAAGACAGACGCCAAATATTGTTCCCGGGAACAGAAGAGAGGAAGTGCTGCGGGAAATCCATGATGGAGTCGCCGGAGGACATCTGGGAGTGACGAAGACCCGCAGAAAGTGAGGCAACGGTTTTACTCGGGCCAATTGTCGCTGACGTCCAGGACTGGTGCAGGAAGTGCGCTGTATGCGCTGCTAGCAATGGACCTCGAATACGACCCAAGGCCCCGATGCGTCAGTACAACGTAGGCAGCCCGTTCGAGAGAATCGCCATTGACATCGCCGGCCCGTTTCCCGTATCCGACCACGGGAATAAATACATCCTTGTGGCAATGGACTACTTCAGTAAGTGGGCGGAAGCCATGCCCCGCCCAACCAGGAAGCCATCACCGTCGCCGACGTCTTGGTGAAAGAGTGGATATGTCGATTCGGTATTCCAATGGAGCTGCACTCGGATTAAGGCAGGAATTTCGAATCCAACCTTTTCCAAGAAATATGTCTACTGCTGAACATCCGGAAGTCAAGAACCACGGCCCTACATCCGCAGTCCGATGGAATGGTGGAACGGATGAACAGGACGATCAACCGCCGCTTGTCCAAGGTTGTCTCTGACCATCAAAGAGACTGGGACCAGTATCTTCATTTGTTCCTGATGGCCTATCGATCCGCAGTACACGAGTCAACCGGTCAAACTCCTGTTAGTATTATAATGGGCCGAGAACTGCGACTGCCTTGTGACCTGAAGTTTGGGATACCGCCAGGACAAGACACTGCGGGAGAGGACTACGTCAGCAAACTTCGGCAGAGAATGGACGACATCCACGAACAAGTCCGGTTGAACATCCAGAGTGCCAGCGATAAAATGAAGAAGACCTATGACATCAAGGCCGACGCAGGAGGATTTAAGGTTGATGACCTGGTTTGGCTGTACAACCCCAAACGTCGTCGTGGACTATCACCAAAGTTGCGGAACTCGTGGAAGGCCCGTATAAAATCGTGAAAGGATAAACGACCTTGTGACCGAATCCATAAGCCACCCCGAGGGAAACCAGGTCGTCCATTTCAACAGGTTGGCCCCTTACGCTGGAAACCATGACCAAGTTCGCACCCTCAGCCACCGGAGGATGATATGACGTTCGAGAAGTTTATGTCCTTGTATTCAAACGGGCAGAAAGTTCTACATGGGGTTACTAGAGAGGAGTCACGAGACCTTTTCGAGGTGCCTGCTGACTACGCACTAGCGCACTGTGTGGCAGAAGATTCGAATGTCCAGGGGCATCGCCGTAGTGTTCTCCAAGAAATTTGGTCAACTCCAAACACGCGGGAGCAGAATCCAGAAGTTGGTGGGGTACTCACAGTTGAAGAAAGGCCAAAGAAACATCTACTACCTAGTTACCAAGAGGCATTCCCAAGATAAACCGTCCTATGAAGATGTCGGAAGAGTCTCACCAAACTGAGAGATACCATGGTGGACCAGAATCTGGTGGATCTAGCAACCAAAATTGTCCTGTGGTATTAGGGTTGGACTGGAGAGTCCTAAGAAGTATGCTGGAGGCGATATTCAGATCCAGCGGCGTCAAGATTTTGGTTTGCTGTAACCCTCTTCCACGACCGATCATGAAGACCGTGGAGTGTTACTTCCATCGAACTTCACGGTGCAGATATGGTGAGTCATGCAGATATCGTCACACTCCAAGGATGAAATTTCGGGACGAAATGTCTTTAAGAAGGGGGCAATGTAACGAACCTAGGCCGGACCTGTCGCCTCGCGCGTTGCCGTCGACAGCGATGAAATCATCCCCGGAGATATTCGAGAACCATCCAGTCGCTCTGCCACCGAAAACAACGGTCAATATTGGAAACAATTGGAACATGCCAGAATTCGAAACATCGAGAATGCTGTATCGGAGATAAATAGGCGACCCTCAAGTGGAGTCAAAACAATCTGAACGAGCCCATACGATCGAGCTATACAGTGAAGTAGTGATATAAATTAAGTTGTAGATTGAGTGTGAAATAAATTAGTAGAACCAAGTTAAGTTTATTTACGTTACACTATTCAGAACAAAGAGGTAGTACAGGGAGTGGTCCCTTATCGTTCCATTCCCTGGAGTAGTTCCGCATAGCGGCGGCTGAATTTCACCATTCCATTATCGAAGTGTTTTTTTCCCAACATCGCTTGTATGATATCTTTCAAATTTATTCGAAATATAACAAGAATTCCCCTCGATGTGCAGAAATTTGAAACCCTGTTCAGTTCACTCCGTCGTGCACGATTAGTATTAGATATTTTTTCAACATTTTAGTAGGCTCAACCATGTGTATAAAAATGACAATATACCCATTTGCTCAATTTTGATTTTTTACAAGCTTCTATTTACTTTCACCTGTCCTGAAGTGTGTAATAAAATCTTACAAGTGGAATTTTACCCACTTCTAGTTGTCCGATTAACGTGAAATTTGGCAGGTGTTCATGGTTCCCGTGACAATGCATTATGGAATTTTTGTTGGAGGCAAAAACAAAATTGCGGCTCCAAGATGGCGGACTCTATTTATTTTTATTATGCGATTGATATGTGGGGGTTTTTGGGGTCGAAAATTATGATTTTTTTGTGAAAATTCATGAAATAAAAATGGCGGCTCCAAGATGGCCAACGATAGATTATGTTCTGATTCTATTCAAAATTGGCATGTGGCGGTTTCGGGGTCGATGATTATGATTTTTTTTGTCAAAATTCATAAAATCAAAATGGCGGCTCCAAGATAGCGAACGATCTCTGCGATTATGGTTCGATTTCATTCAAAATTGGTATGTGGGGTTTTTGGGGTCGAAAAATAATATTATCAAAATTCATGAAATCAAAATGTCGGCTGCAAGATGGCCGACGATATTTGTGATTATGGTCCGATTCTATTCAAAATTGGTGTGTGGGGGTTTCTGAGGTCGGAGATTATGTATTTTTTTTGGTCAAAATTCACAAATTCAAGAAGGCGGTTCTGAGATGGCGAAGAGTTGGGTATTTATGATAAGATTCCATTAAAAAATGGTAAGGAAGGGTTCGGGATCAATGATTATTATAAATTCGTAAAATCAAAATGGAGACTCCAATATGGCGGATGATCTCTGTGATTATGCTCCGATTCTATTAAAAATTGGTTTGTGGAGGTTTTCGAGATTGGGAATTATGAATTTTTTGTCAAAATGTATAAATTCAAGATAGCAGACGAGTTTTGTAATCTATTCAGAATTGGTATGTGGGGGTTTTTGTAGTCGAAGATTATGAACTTCACTGAACAATTTGATCAGTGTATCCTACATGGTAAATCGGACGACACAAAATATATGTGCCTCTGTCATCTTAAGAACGACAAGAATGATCAACGGTCTCTAAACAATATATATCTACAAAACCGTGGAAAGTCCGTTTGGTATTCCTTTGTTACTACTACTTATATATACTATTATTTATAATAATTTTATGTTCAGTACAAACCTCCGGCCTTTCAGATAGTTTTGTCGCGATAACAATAACGCATTGATCTTCTTCCGACAACTTCTTGTTTTCAACTGGCAGATCAAGTTTCAGTTCTTTCTCAGAAAAAATTGTGACGTCCCCTCGAATGAGTGGTTGATCCCCAAGCACTTCGAGCAGAATTGGAGATATTATTTCTTCACTTTCAGTTACGTAGTCGTCAATCACTTCCACACTTTTTATCTTCGTCATCAGAGTGTTCTCCAATATTATCTGCGCATTAACTCTCACTGACTGGGCAGTGGATAGTTCTGTATGATTAGGTATAAATTCGTATTTTTCCAAAACAGGTATTCCCAGCTTTTTTTTTCTGGGAATTGAAGTGGCACTCAGTCCTTGAACTTCTAATCCTCCCCCTCTGAAAATTGAGAGAATATATGAATAACCTATCATTAAACTATTTTTCAACAAGATATAAGTACTATCGTCGGCCCTTCTCGACAAGCTATCTTTGCTGAACTCTTTTTAGTAGTAGTAGAAAAATTACAGATAAGGAAAGAAGAAGTTTTTTCGAGAGAACAGTATCCATCAGGTTCAAAATATAACCTTTGTTGATTATAATTTATTTAATTATATTCAATTCTCTATTGAAATTTACTCATGAAAGAGGAATATTGATTGATATATGTATCACACTGTATTATATATGGCTGAGTTATGTATTGAGATGAAGCTTTATGGAAAATTGAAAAATTATATTTTCTGTACAAGCTCCACAAAATACCTACTTTGGAAAATAGTCCGCAAAATGTCAATTTAGCGGATTTATACTTGAAGTCGTCATCGCAACAGTTCTGTTCATTTTGGTAACTTATGATTTTTATCCCAGAAATGTGTAGGAGTCACAATAACTAGATTGATTGAAATTTTGTAGTGACGGCATAAGTTTTCTCCAAACTTTTTTTTGGAATACTTATTGCAAAAAAATAACACACTATAGAAGAAGTAGGGCTGTCATGTTCGATACTGAAATTATTATCAGAATATCACTCTCACGTCAGGCAATAACAAGGGCCATCCATGAAAAATAGACATTCAACGGTTAAAATGTTAAAGAATGTAGAAAACAGTGTTGAAATAAAATCTTGATAATAAACTACCAAATTTCCCAATTCATCAATCCTAAATTAACAAGGAACGGATCCATTTTGAACAAAGTAGATAACGGATACGGGATAACGGGATAACGCGATAACGGTAAAACGGGATAACAGGAGAACGAAAGAATGGGATAATTGGAAAATGGGAAAACGGGAAAACGGGATAACGAAAAAACGAGATAAGGGAAAAACGGGATAGCGGGCAGAGTCAAAGGCATAACCTAGAGGAAACAACCAAAATAAAACAGAAAAAAAGAAATTTAATGGGCGAGTTTTCAGAAATTTTTTTTTGGGAATATAGAAATTTTGCAAGTTAGCTAGTCACAAATAAAATGAACAAGAACTTTGAGAAAAAAACATACTTCATATACTGGATTTGAAACTCACAACCTGCCCACAAATTTGAAAAAATATAAAAAAAAATCGATTCTAAACTCATTTGAAGAAATATTTGCTGAACTGATGATTTTGTTATTCAATTGAATTCAATTCGAAATGATTTTTTCGTATTTCAATATATTTGGATTTCAATCATTGTTTGTAGGGGTCAATAAATATTATTATTATTATATTGAACAATCTGAGATTTTTTTGGGCAGAAATGGAGGTGGAAGAAGGAAGTGAATTATTAGTTGATAGCAGGAAAATGACCCCTCGATAAATACTCGTTTTTTTTTTCAGTCAACGCCTCAAACCACTAATACCTTATCACGTCAAAGTCTGCATAGTAATGAACTGGAAGGATGGCCTGTTTTCTTCTTTCTTCTGAGCCAGGTTGTGCAAATTTACTAACCTCCTCTTCATGATGTTGATTTGCTATGGTCAATTTAGATATTGCGGTTGGGACATAAAGTAATCTCGTGTCTTCTTGTAATACTTTCATTTGGAACATGTTGTCCATGAATGTTATCCAATTAGTAGTCCAAACTATTTTGGCACAGGTGGCATCCACATCAATCTCTTTGATGGCATTGAACTCCCCACTGAAAAAACAAAAATCAATATCATAATGTTCTATGAAGTTCCTGAATTACTTGGCCTTTACGATTCCAAACGGAGTTGAATCGCAACGCCTGCATACACTACAATACAAATGCCTTTATTTCCAGTAGACATAACAATGTATGGAATCCGTCAGTGTAGATTAACTACAACTGAATACCACTACTAATTAGGTACATATCTTCATGGAAAAATAGACACCACAATATCATCTTGAAATATCAGATTACACACTGCCATGGGACATATTTTCATTCAAATCATAAAACTCACCCTGAACCAAAAAATGTTTTGGTTGCTTTCTAAAGTTATTGAATGACTTCATCGCGTACAAGTCCAGGAAGTTTGTTGAAAACATGCAGACCAAGACTATCTGGTGAATTTCTACCCACATTAAATCTATTAAAGGGGGTGGTGAAAAATTATGGGAATTGGTGAGATTATGGTGAACGTCACTATTCCTCAGATAATCCGCCTTGTTTAAAAATACAAACTTAGAAAGTTTCTATACAAGAATACTATACAGAGTCATAATTCCCAATTTTTCAAACTGATCCCTACAGGATGTAGTCGTGGATATACCATACCCAATTATACGTTTTTGTGCAACAAAAATAGCGTGGGTGCAAGATGATGAACCCCAAAAGCAAATACCGTAATGGAGACGTGACGCAACATGTGCACCGTACACAGAGATAAGGCCGCTCAATGGCACAACTCGCTTTAAACATCTTACCATAAAACAAAGGCTGTTTAGTTTAGAACACAGCTGATCACAATGTTTATTCCAGGATAGATTCTGATCAAGAGTTGAGCCCAAGAATTCAGTACTTGTAGCTTCTACTCACACTCTCTCCCCCACCTGGATAGTGAGTTCGGGATCTTGTTCATTCTGTTAACAGTGTTTCGTAAATAAGAAATCTTATAAGAATTCAAATATAAAGAGTTCTGGCTGAACCACTCAAGAAACGACCCCAACCCAGAGTTACAGGCCGTATTGAGGACATCCCCATCGAAATTGGAGACAATGAAGGAAGAATCGGTCGCGTACAGGTAACCAAACCATCATGTATAATTGAACTGATATCATTTATAACACATATAAAAAAACAGGGCCTGAAACGGACCCCTGCGGCACACCTGAAGTTTCGGATTCATACGACCTTCGACCCAGATTAGTGTCAAGGTGGAAAATTGCTCTAGGTAGCTTGAGAGCCAGCTCAGTGCTGGTCCCCCAACTCCGTATGCCTCCATCTTGACAAGCAGGAGTTGGTGGTCGACTAGATCGAACGCCCTGCAGAGATCGCAGAATATACCAGCAGGGCATGATCCAATCAATGAAGATAACACCTGAATACAAGACAGTTTTCTATAGATATTTCAGATACTTCAACCTGGAAGATTTTCTTGTCGATCTTCAAGCTATCAATTGGGATGAAATCTTCAATCTTGAGACAGCCAATGAATTGATTGAGTTTCTTGATTTGAAAATTTTGAATTCTTCAATAGTCATGCACTAATGAGGTGTATAAGAATTAACAAACCACTCGCACCTTGGCTCACTTCCAATACCAAAGAAACGATTGAACTACGTAATAAAGCTCTCAGAAAATTCAAAATTACGAAATCTCACATAGATTGAATAAGCTATAAGGATCTCTGTGATTATAACACAATCCGGCGAAAAAAGAAAGCCTTCTTGGAATTTACTTTAAGAAATCAAAATCAGAGAATGATATGGAATACATTGAGAACACTGGACATTCTGAAAAATAAACACAACTGTAAGTAACCCCTAACCTAACAAATTTGAATGAAATAAACACTCACTCACCAAATCTTGACCGTATAAAAGTAACTGTGTCGGATCTGACGGAATTTTACTCATTA